>JAVCKS010008793.1:0-15323 GCA_032273685.1 Pteraster tesselatus
CACCAAGTTACATGTACATGCTATGAAGATGTACAGTACATTAACGTATCAATGATGACGATTGACAAAGTATTTAAGCCAAGGAAATACATTTAAAAAAAAAAAAGGAAAGAAAATAAAAATAAATATTTGAACCGAAAATAGGCCGTGATTTTTTTTATTTGGCCGTGCTAAACATGGCTGCACGGCGGGCTGCCTAAAATCTTAGCGGTACAATTATTGCTGGAACCAGATATCGTACAGCATATCTTTAGGTTTGGGCTAGCGACGAGATTGGCAGTAGCGCATTAGCCTCCTGAGTATAAACATATTACAGCTCGGTATGAATTTGTGTGGGCGGTATTCCTGATAACGATTATCATATATTAAATTCATTTTACGAGTAGTGGTGAAAGCTGTGCCACTAGGACTTGAACAATCCAGCCAGCCTCCAGGTCAATACAAATCAACAATTCAACGTTCTACTTGGTACTAAAATATTTAATATTAAAATCATTTCCTGATTTTATAAAAATCAGGAAATTATTGTACATAACTGCCTTTTGTAGTTTTAATTTTAAAGATCATTTTGTAAAAGCGCAATTGATATTTCATCACTAGTTAAGACACATAACAACTGACAACATCTGAAATCCAAGCTTTTCAGAAAGATAATGAGAATAATTTATTCAAAACCAAGCAACAGACAGACATTGTTGTCCTAATAAGATCAGAAACATAAGGAAATCAGAACTACAAACACTATTTTAAGGTAACGTGGCCATCCACTGTTCGGGTTTGTTTTGCTCACATACTGTCCAATTAGTTCTTTGTATCTCCTCCCGTCACGTGCCATGGAAGTATGCTATATTTGCCTCCGTGAAACCAAATATCTTATTTTTTTGTTTTTCTGCAAACGACGTCGATGACACACACACACAGACTGGCTGGCCGAGGATGTCATTATGAACACAGCATAACAGGTGCTCAAAGACTGGGAGGCGGCTTGGAGGAGGCAGGTTACCTGCATAGTCCGCGAGCGTTAGTTGCACCTCTACAGGTCGATTCCCTACGACTGATCCTGCTCATCGGATCCCCTCTTGTTCAGATCCGAGAGGGTGGAGGATGTCCGCGTGCCTCGTTGTTGCATCAGATGGCTGGGCTTCTAGAGGGTCAGGGCATGGGTCTGTCGACCGCCTGGAGGATGGCCAGACGGAGTACCGGCGGAAGGTGGACGCGGCTAACGCTGCTGCGGCGCATGCCCCCGTACTTGACTTGATTACAATGTCACATGGTTACTACAGACAAAACTGTATATCAGTGACAATAATTGGGGGTTAGGAGGCCTAGGGATGCTTTAACTTGCTTTTACCAATCTAGGTCCCATGACTTGGGTTTTCGGTCCCTTGTCTAACCTCATAGATTTCCCTTCTCTTTCCTTCCCTCCACCCTCCCCTTCTGGGGCTTTCCTCTTTATTCAAGGAACCAAAAGCCATTCTACATGCGATAAACATCTAATAGCAATAGGAACTGCATCACCATGATGTCTTATAGGATATGAATAAATAAATAGAATCTGCGACACTGATAACAAAGACTGCAGTACAGTAGAGCTGCTGGTGTTTCTGGTTACATTACTGATGTATAAAAGTGACATCATTTTAGCTTTGCCATATAACCAATGAAGCCTATATCCCTCTGGACAGGACAATGTTGAAGGAAAAGCTATTTTAGGGTACATGTACACCTTCAGGGGTAGTTTTCATCAAATGTATTGACATTTCAGTGTCCCTTGTGTGCTGTTTTGTGATCGGAATCTTGTGGTGGAAAATCAACGACGTGTTTACTGCAGTCGGACGGATTGAAAGCGACAGTGCTGCAGACAGTGCATCATACAAATCTCATTTCAATAATATATTGCTTTCATGCTCCTCACAATCATGCATGATGTAGACGTTGGGGCACGTGGGGGGAAAATAGTTGTTGGTCGTCCCTTCCCACCCATGAAAACGGAAATTTGAAACAAAATCCTTAAAAACCCTTTAACAATTTTTTCTATCATTCCCTGTGAAAACATTGGTTTAAATACCTCGCTGTGTATTTTCTGGACTAAGACAATATAGATGGAGGTTTAAAAGAACATTGAACAGTTCTAATCTTGTATCCTTCACTTGAGAGTTGAATATATAACAGAAATATGAAGACAATTCAATCGTTCACCGGCTGTTTTTCATTTTTCCAGAAAGCCTATTCTTTTTAAATAGAGAGTTAAACATTTTGGCTCGAGACATCTATCTGTACAAGGGCCCAAACCAGACCTTAAAATCGCTGTTTTTGTAAATAAAAAGAAATGTTAATTAGAGCGTCCGAAAATAAGTACGGTAAATAAAACAAAATGTTAAACGAGAGCAGATGAGTTTGTCCCCATTCTTGCATGAAGATCTAGGCTACTGCACAAGCCGCATTCCATTAATCAAAGACAGGAATTCTCTTCAGTCTGCATCAGGCTACTCGCTAAAAAGCTGACAGATGGATTTATAACATCTTTAGAACCCACGGGTGGAACGTGCAAAACTTCCATTATTTCCATTTCAATTGTTTTTGGGGAGTTGCTTCGAAGAAAATAAAATCTTGGATATATTCTGTATAATTCTGGTGGGTCGGATGGGAAGCTTTGGCAGGCTGGACATGGCCCGCGGGCCGCCAGTAGATGATCCTAGATGTACAGTATGCAAAGCACAATATACCATGACGCTGCACTGATGTACATGTACAACACTGCAAATAACGACGTACAAACATATCCCTAATAGTCCATGGGAAAAAGCTAAGTAATAGCAGAACATAAATCTACGTGTAGACTTAATGATCAGGAAAGCCACCATAGTCGGCATACAGGTCTCTCATGGGAGGCTTTGACATTATCAGAAAAGGAAAGAAAACAGGACTAGGTAATTCCGTGGAAGAAACGAGAATGAAACACTCAAGAGTCCTCCTCGTTCACATCATAGAATTGAGTAAATAGTAAGAAACTAGTGCTAGTGGCTGAATATTATCTGCAAAATGCACTCCCCCTCACTGTCCCCTATACGTCAAGTAAGAAATCACCCAGAAATCACCCCATATATTTTTGTTAATTCTCTCCACATGAAACAGCCTGCTCTGTGTGTACGTGTAATACTAGCTCGACTTAAAAGGTGTATGAAACGCTATTTTTCTCAAAAGTAAATTGTTGTTGTCTCTAAATAAATATACCAACAAATGTATACTAACTAAAGCATCACTTATTTCGTTCTTAATATTGCTCTGAAAAATAACCTTTCATGATTTATTTATTAAGCGAATGTTTATTTTATTGTTTGTGGCGGCACTGTTTATCACGTATTCGAGGGAACTACATACGTTTGCGATGTCCGTGTCATGTACGAACATGCATTATCGTACTCGCCTGTGGAAAGAAGGATACCTTAGGATGGTAGAATGCTTTATATATGAGGTCCAACTTCTTGTGAAGGCTGATCACATTCTAATAATGATACTTCTATCTCACTTTTTTATTACCAAATCGTGTTCCAGATTCCTAAAATAGATTCTTGAAATAAATTGGTATGTTGTACAGTGCAGACACACTGTTGTTTATTGTACTTTTGAACGTACACATTGTGACTCATATATTTTGGGCTATTCAACAATATCGATCGGACAAAGAGTTTCCTTTTGGGGGCAGACCCAGTACCCCCTAACTAACATTTTTAGTATTACATAACCAAACCTAAATAGTCATGAGAACAAAAATATGTTCCACAATATGTTTAACCAGCAAAGTGACAGTTTTAGGAGCCTATTTGCAAGATAGGGCTTGTTTTTGTGACATTGAACAGTGGATGTCAACATCAGCTAACAATTTCAGGATGATAACATATGGTATACATGCTAGAAAAACGTCACTTTTAGGAAACTATTTAGAGAGTAAATTTACAAATTTAGACTCTCTCGGACAATTATCTGTCTTCCGGAATGTTTCAGGCAAGTACTGACAGACATTGGAGCTCATGTTGCAATGTGTGTTATAATAAATCAGTGCAGCTGTTTAGGGTGACCCACTTTGACCCCCTGTTTTAGACTTGCTAGTAGTCCTTCAGAGAGAAGGGAAGGATAGTAAGGCTTTTTTCATTTCTTGTTAACATGGACCATGGAGATTTGGTTTTAATGGTCTTACTTTGATTATTTTACTGTATATAATCTTGTTTTTTTGTTCTTATTCAGAATTAGATTAACAGCAGTATTTGGTACTGGTAGTTTGAAATTCCCTCTTGTCTTGGTGGTTTATGTGTTTGAATATCTAGCAGCCATTTGACTTTGTACTCCCCAGGGAGAAAGTTATTAAAATGATATTGGCCCAAAAAGCACAAAGATCATTAATTTTGAATTGCGCCATATAAGGACCGGTATTAGTATTATTATCATTAGTATGGTAACATTATGTAATCTAATCCCTTTACATTATTATCAACAGTTGAAAAGAATTGTTTGGTTTATCTATACTCTGGACGCAGTTGGGGGAGCAAGTAGGGAGAGGGCAGCAGATGTCTCAGGATCTTAGTGAAGCAGCAACCATGTGTCAACGGTCGTGCGTCAAGGGTCGTGCGTCAAGGGTCGTGCGTCAAGGGTCATGTGTCAATGTGTCATTGTTCTACATCAAATGTGAAACATATCAAACTTACTGAGCCCAAACACATTTAAATTAGACATCATAAAAAATGCAATGGTACTTAGTAATAGTAGTACTAGACATACCAAATTAGGAAAATTGTTTTTAAAAATAAGAAGGAAAACATTTTAACAAAGCCTATGCACAAAATTTACAAATGTGTAAAAATATTGAAAATATATATAGTTGCCAAATAACAAACTACATAATGTATTACTTTAATAGTTGATAAACAATGTGCAATGCACCAGGCGTGCGCAATGGGAGATCAGCTGATTAAAACATATACACGCACGGTACTCATTATGATTTCATGTTTACAAACTCAAAACAAATATTTACGGTAAAATGGTTTTGTTTTGGGGGTAAAATACACAAAACTTACGTCTTTGGAAGTTGCAGAGGCGAAGCACCTCTTCTTTGGAAAACACCGTCGACAAATACCCCGTTCTTGCCGTTGCAGCTCAGGAAAAAGTTCTTGTTTTCGTATATGATTTCGAGGTGTTTACGAGATATGAAGCTCGAGTGCCCCATGTTTACATCGACTTCGCCTTGCTTGCTGTTACGGCCGATTATTATGCGAATTTTGCGGACCAAAAACTCAAAGTCACGGCCTTCCAGGCGGGCAATAACGGTGTTTTTATCTCCATCATCTTGCCAAGGGATCCTACTCGGGCTGGCAGGGGCAGATTTGAGCGCAAGGAGGGCCCAAGCGTCGTTATCTGAGGCCTGACGAAACGTGGCCATCCCGCAGTTTATTCGCAGTGGTGACAAAATGGCCGACACATATCAAAACATCGCCTTACCACGAGGTGAAAACATCCCCTTTATTGCCCGTCGTGCTTTGCAGTGTGCATATGGAAACGAACGCTTTAGTGGAAACCATGTGGCGAACAATGCAACTATGGTAATTTGTTACGCTGCTTTCGACTTGTTTATCAACAAACTTGGGGACGGCGAAGTATGTGTACGCATTGCGCACAATGCGCAAACACAACAAAACGTGTTTGATAAACAACAAAACTTTCGTGTAATACTAATATTAATAACAACATTTGGAAATAAAGTTTGCAAAAAAGTCAATAAAACTACAGAACCGGTCCATGTTTTTTTTACACTCCAGGATATAATTAATTTTAGAATTCACAGCACTTTTAGGTGATTGAGCGAAAAATTTTTGTACACAATAACTACATCATTACGTTGTACATGTACATATCCCATGTAGTAGCGGTACTAGGCCTCAAACTTGCTATGGAACTTGGAAGAAATTAAACTAAATTAAGCCGGGTTTTGAAATAACATCGATACTCCGATGGCAGTCGTACACTGCAAGGTAGCAGCAAAAGACGAAACTAAAATAAAGTTTCTGTAATACTTTTTTCGGTAATAATTCGACGAGATCGAATTCGCACACGGATATGGCTGAATGAGGGCGCCCTTTTTGCACGACGACAGTGCTCCTTTAAGTAGAGGCACGCATGACGTACATAACTTCGTAACTTCAGTAATTGTGTCTTGAAATCAGTTAATGCAAAATTGTTTCAAATTACAGGAAATTGTCATCACTTATATCATAAAAACTATTTTCTGAAAAAAGGAGGCTGCTATGCTAATGTTAAAATAACAAGACAGACATTTTTTTAGCCCCTTAGTATTCCACTTTTTTGGAGATTTTAACTTAGCGACCGGCGCACGATATGAAACTGAAATGTCATATATTTTTTTAAAGCCATATTTTTTACTTTACCTTTCGGGGATCTTCTTTATAATCATAAATTGTTCGGCGCCGCTCTGCTGCTAATTAATTTACAAGCTGGCGAGTAAATTTACTTGTTGTAATTTGAGGGGGCATGTAATTTTAATTTTTTTGTTGTTGTATTTTTGGGGGCATCTTTAACTAAATCTTTAACTGAGGCGCGGGTAGAGGAGCGCCGCCTATAGGCCACCTGAAGTTACTTGTTGTAATTTGAGGGGGCATGTAATTTTAATTGGTTTTTTTTTGTATTTTTGGGGGCATCTTTAACTAAATAGGTGCCCCCGAAAGCAGGTCAATGAGGCGCGGGTAGAGGAGCGCCGCCTATAGGCCACCGTCGAAGTACCAGTCTGGTGCAATAAAATATTACTTTATAGCCAGACGTCCCCGTAATACTGTAGTAGATTCTGTAATTTGCGCTGTGCATGTGGGCGTCGCCACTTTGTCACATTCAGTTTTTTTCTATGGTTGTTACGGATCAATGCCCATCGCTACGTGGCCGACCGGCTATTTTGAGCTCTCGTTTACTAGTTTAGTTAGTTAGTTCATGACGAAGGCTGCCCTGCAAATAAAAGATGTGAAACTAAACCAATTAAAGCACCGATCCATCTATTATATGCAGGTACGTGTACTGTATGTGTGTGTAATTACTGGCACCCTCAATATTTACAAAACTAGGACGGAATCATGTTAAAGAAAGATTGGACCTCTTCTTCGGGTGAGTTGGGTCGGTCTACTGCTGGGTCGCTGCCGTCGCTCGCTAGGAACTTCGGCGGAGGTGGCCAGAACCGTTTTGGTGTTTTTCGTATTCGGCCAAAATTAGTTGGATTTCTCCTGATAATGATTCTTCTAACTCTAATTTTTCTTCTGCTGCCCGGTCAGAAGACAAATAGCAGTTTAACGAGACAGTTGACCGGCGTTGGTTCGGTTTACAACCAAACATACCCACTCACAGCCCCCGAGCAAACGATAAATGGTAGGAAATATCGGATCGGGCTAATCTCGGATCTCGATAAGAGTTCGAAGTCGACTGCGAAAGACAACCTTTGGAATAGCTATTTTCTGAAGGGATACCTGACGGTGAACTCGCACAGAGATCATGTGCTGATCGAACTGGACGAGAAACCAGTGGTACTGAATTCGCAGCTTGCTCAAGGAGGCCGTGGAATGGAACTCTCCGAGCTGTTAACGTTTAATGGGAAACTCTATTCTGTGGATGATCGGACTGGTGTCGTCTACGAGATACTCAATGATATTGTCATTCCCTCCATTATTCTGTCGGATGGGAATGGTAAACACACCAAGGGTATGTACCGGTAGACATTAGGCGAACCCACGGAAAGAATTCATTTGTAATTAAAGTTTTCCCAACTTTAAGAAAAAGGAAAAAACAAATTATAGTTTAATTAAAATCTTGAGTCAGATTTGTGATGTGAAAAGTTTCTAGTAAATAATTGAAATGTTTGGTTTCATAAATTGGGAAAACCCTGAAATCAGTAATTATGAAATTAGGTAATCACAAAGCCTTCACTTAAGCAACTGTGAAATTCTTTTGATGCAAAAGTGTTAACAAAAAATTGATTGTAAGTCGCATTGAGTGCTAAATTCAAGTACCGTATCATATAGTACCTGTAATGAATTAATTTTAACTATCGTTTTTTCCGAGCAGGATTCAAATGTGAATGGATGTCAGTTTGTGATGAGGTCCTCTACGTTGGCGGTCTTGGTAAAGAGTGGACTACCACCAGCGGTGAGCTCGTCAATCTGGATCCCCAGTGGGTGAAACTCATCACCCACCAGGGGGCAGTACACCACATGAGCTGGGTCAAACAGTACAATGCGATGAGGAATAGTGCAGGATGTCCCTACCCAGGTACGGACGATTCCCGAGTTACACTATATGGGGTGAGGTCGGATTGGCAGAGGTGGTACTTCCTAACCATCACCGCTGTTTCAGCTTCAAACCAAGACGCGGCCAACTCCATTGTTTTTCCACATTTTATTCTGGGGATTGTAAGCTTCGGCGTACGACACAGGCCTTTTTTATAATACCAGTATATACAAATATCAAAGTACCAGTACATTGCTGTGATGTGATGTTTCCCACGTGGATATCGTTACACATTATGCAGGTAGTCTTAAGATAACGTTACCAGCATAGCATTTATTTGTTGTACTGTGATTATATCGCTATGTTTTTCACAGCCAAAATGTGAATTTTATGTTTTCCCCCTGTCGGTTCTTGTGCTCATAATACAGACCCTTGTGGTGATATCAAAGTATCCCTGCCACCCTTGGAGGTTATCGAGTATTGTATAAAATTACTACAATTGGGGGCGTGATGTGTGCATTGTCGAGTCAACTTGAGAGAGTTTCTAAGACCAGACAAGCACATCGTCGAGTGCACTCGCGCAGATCTGTGTGAAAGAGTTCAGATGTGCATGTATCTGTCTCGTTTGTTCAGGTTATATGATTCATGAAGCAGGCGTATGGAGCAGCGTCCACAGGCGTTGGTATTTCCTTCCGCGCCGGGCGAGCAAGGAGCGTTACGAGGAGCAGGCTGACGAACACAGAGCAACGAACCTCATTATAACCAGCGATGCTGACTTCAGGGATATAAGTGTCAACAAGATCGGCGTTCTGAACACTATCCGTGGCTTCTCCTCCTTCAAGTTTGTCCCTGGCACGGGCGACACGTTGATCGTCGCTCTGAAGACGGAGGAAGACAGAGGGAACATCGCCACCTATTACACGGTCTTCAACATCTCTGGGAAAATCCTGGTCCCAGATACAAAATTTGCTGATGTTAAGTATGAAGGTATTGAGTTTATTTAGGCACTTGCATACCGGTAGTTTTTTATTTTTTATATAATAATTTTTTATGGGGGATGGCTTTTTCTTGTTGTAGATTTAAAAAAAGAATTGTGAATTTGGTTCTGTTGATATTTTAGTATTTATTTCCACTATTAAGTTAAAATCCGCACTAAGTAAAGTCGGCATTGTGTGTGCAGTTAACTGACAATATTACATTCGTCTGGCTTACGTCATTAATTGTGTGTGTGGTGCACGTTCATAGTTGAGAATAAAAAGTTGTACTCGGCTTCAGGCCGACATTACATTGAGAAAATCATTTAAGATAATTAGGTAGTTTTTCCATTATTATTAGCTTTAAAATGATGTGTGACATGAATCTCTTGGGCCGGAGGGAGGGGCGGGGCAGGGCTGGAAATGACCCTTGTGCCAGCAGTATGAGACCCCTTGCCCCAGAATGCAAGTTTCAAAACCTTGAATTCTTAACAGGGTGCTATCATCAGAGTAAAACATTCCTTATAAAACATGTATTTAGAATTGAAAATCAATTACATCGTGTTAATGTGGCAGAACAGCAAGTGAAACACTATAATTTCTGTTAAATAAATATTTGTGTAAACCTGATAGCAGATACCACATGTTTGCATAAGAATAATGAAACTATAAACTTGAACACATAAAAAATAAGCAACTTTGCATTTTCCAGCATCTGCAATAAATGGAATGTTTTAAAACTAACATACCGAACCCAATTATGAATGCAGCATTTGAAAAACAATTAATGTGAAAACAAAATTGAGCAGTGCTGTATTTCAGCCAGCGGCCAATATATATTGGTACTGGTATGAATACAGGACTGTTCATATATTCATTAACATTTTTTCTCAAGTTTAAATGTTACATTTATAACTTTGTTCTGTGTACTTAAATTTATAACATGGCTAAGGAATTTCAAACTTGAAGAACACTTATTTTCTACAACAACAATCTTTATTCTGTACAAATGAAAATAAAAAGTCCTAACATTTATAACTATTGAAGTTAGGGTGTGGTGCCCTCAATGTGAACTTTTATAACACCAAAGAATTCGCTGCCTTTTTAAACGTTTTTTTTTTTAAATAAACAATTAGATTAGAATTAGAACTAAATTATATTAAAATCACGGAAAAAATATTTTCCTTAGGACAGTATAACAAATGCACACTGTGAATGGTTCACAAATATACTAAGCCTGTGAAATCAGGTATTTATCACAAGCTTAAATTTGTTTCGTGTTCCGTTCCACAAGGCAAATAAAGTCATTTGATTATAACGTTTGATAATTTACCCATTATGTTGTTTCACTTCAATTCCGATGAGCATGCAAACGAGGGTGTAATGAAAGTCTGCCAAGTGCTAAAATGGTTAAGGGTTTAGTGTAATAGTAGAGTTTCATATATTTGGCGCTTTGAATAAATTTGTGTTATTTACACATATAAGTATCTTTTTCTTGTAGATTTGTAAATAGATGTTTGTTTTAGGGAGTGTTTTAGCACCCTCCTCAACCCCACCCTTCAAAATCTGTCAATAAATCCAATTGTTGCACTGCAATGCCCCTCTGAGAATGCACCACACGCAGGATATACAATTTCTTTGCAGTATTGTCAGGGGTGCAGTTTGGTGTTATGAACAGGTTAATAAAGGTCAGACTTTAAGATTCTACCGAGTGACGTCGTTTACTCTTGGCCGTGGTAAAATTTCGACAGGAAGTCCGTTCTTGGTGGTTTTTCGGATTCATTGAAGTATCTCATGATGTGCGTTCGTTGTTTCCACACTCGAATCGTCTCCTCCAGTTCCATTTTCCCCTGAAGCCAACAACAACAACTTATTTTGGGTGAGAATCGATAAAGGTAAGGCCTTTTAAATACATCTCACACTTTAGCTTCCCCAACCTCTAGAGATTGTCAACATCAGTAGCATGGTGATTTTGAGGTGTGCTCTAAAGTCCTAACAATTTACAAGAAAGGTCTGTGTGAGAAGCTTGTATTTAGTTGACCTACGGCATAGGTCAACCATAGAGAAATTTCCATTGGATTACTCACATCTTCTCTACTTTACTTTTCAATAGACCTTATGCATAGCGGCCATCTTAGAGGTTATCTTTTGTCATTTTAATTCAGTGACAAAAACGTTCAAAAGTTCCGCTCGTGCATATTCTCAACAGAATAAAGGGTTTGCCCTCTAAGGTGGCCGCTATGCATTATAAGGTCTATACCCAAACTAATCTGTGTGTGTTTTGTAATTTAAATATATGTTATAAAAAATGAGTTTTAAATTAAAGGAACACTTATTTTTTGAGTTTACACTGTTAAACCTCAGGTGAACCTTGCATCCCCCAGCACTACGGACATTTCCAACAGCCACAGTACTACAACTTACCTTTATAACTAGTAGGTCTATTGCTCTTGGATCTTTGACATGGGCATTCCTCACAAACATCTCTCGTAACTTTAACCGGCACTGCTTGACTGTCATGTCCAATTGGTACTGTCGAACTATGAACACATTCAAGAAAAGTGGCAATAAAATTTGCTGATAATTCACATTGAACATTGTCAAACAAACACCTCGTATCTATCCATGAATGAATTTTTTTCCCGCCACAATATATAATTTTAAAGCCAACTAAATAAACGTTCCGGCTAAATTCCAGAATACCTGTCCACTCACGATTTTATGACTAGACTGGTACCCTTGTAATTGACATCATTGTGATGTCAGTTGTGAAGGCTGGGTACAAGTACTAGGGTGTTTTTAGAAAAGAGACGTGGTGGACGGTATTCTAGAGTGGCTTCAAATAGTCTCATTAAATTCCATCAATTTTGCCATTAAATGAAGTGCTGCACAGTTGTCAAAAACAACAACCAAAAGGCCTACATATTTATGCGTGTCACAATACGACAACAGCGCCCTCTACTAGGCCCTTTTCGAGTTTTACCATTGCATCCATTCATCTAGATCAGTGCACTTACTCGTTTCTGGGATTTCTCGATACCAAGCCTTGTATAGTTGAATAGCTCGTCTTCTGGCAGCGTCTGGGTTATTGGACATAATAGGTTTTACCTTTCTTGTAAGGGCAGCAGCTCTCGATGCATGATGAGACGTCATTTTTTTGTTGATAATTTCTCCGAAGCCAGCTAGCTCGATATGTGTGAATTGAGCGCGCCGCGCACGTCCGTACCGTGCACACGATACAATACGTACACGGCGACGTCGATAGAGGGCTTATAATTTGTAATTGTCGATTGGCTGCGCTGTTGAGTCGAGTGTAGGCCTTTGATCAACATTTTTTAAACAGTTTTTTAGTTTTAGTGTGTTAGTAATTTTGTCACACTATTAAAACTTCTTATACAGTAAACTAAATAGAACATTTACCGTCTTTAAAATTGTTCCTCACGGTAAAAATCGGTCTGACAACAGAAAGTAAACCAACAACTTAAACTTTGACGTGACCGGCGTTGATGAGTTGAATAATTCAGTAAATTATTATAGGCCCTAGTGGAATTGCTTAGGCCAGGGCCTAGCCTGCTACTGCTTGTGCTGAATAGAGAGAGGCCTAGTCCTCATCACCATGATGAACAGCCCAGACGATAACACGACCGTATTCAGAATGATGGGAGAGTTTAAGAATTATCTTGTCAAGGATATTGGTAAGACATTAAAAGTAACTTTTCTGATTTATCAATAGGCCTATGAGAATTAATTGAATTTGGGGGTGTGGAGAAAGTGGTGTTCATGAATTTTGAATTGCTTTAAAAAAAAGTGTAATTTTCCTCCAGAGAGGCACCAGAAGGATCAACACACCAGAGAACGTGAAGGAGAACTGCTGGCGTCCAAGAGCCACATCGTCAAGCTGCAGGCCGAGCTGGATGGTCTGAGGACGTCCAACAAGAGATCCAGAACGGAGTACGAGAAAGACGCGGAGAAAGAACGCAGCAGCAGAGAGGTGAGGTCATGCAGGTCGTTCACTCCATGGCTGTGTTTAATTCGACTGTGAAATAATAAATTTGTCGCAGCGATTTCATTGAGGCAAATTTCACAATAGGTATGCAACAGTGGTCATCGTTGATATTTAACTTTGTGGCATTGGACACGTTTGTAAAACCTACTAAAACAGTTTAGTAAATGCACATATCTGATTTAAAGTGCACATGTTATGTGTTTGTGATAATGAATGATTGCTGCCAACCAATAATCCATTTTGACCTGGTGGGAAACTGTCTAAAAATCGAGTGGTACAAGCCATTTACCCCCTCTCCTGTCCCCCCGATCAGCTGGAGGTGTCAAAGCTAGAGGAGATGACGAGACAGCTAGAGTTTGCCGTCAAGCAGGAGCAGAGGGCTCGCAAGGAGGCCGAGGAGACGCGGCAGGCCAAGGAAGGAATGAGGACCAACTACGAGGCACAGGTGCAGGACCTGAGGCAACAGAAGCTCAAACTGGAGATGGCGCTACAAGAGGTGAATCCTCTACTGAAAGAAAAACATTTGGATCAGTTGTGGTTCCTATGAACTCAATATCATCAACAATGGCCAGTATATTTATTTATTTGAAAATATTTATTTGAAATGTATTCCCTTCCCCCTGTAGCTCCAGCTAACAAGTCGTTCTCGCATTTCAAGCATGACGAATGAAATCACAAAGTAAGAACAATAAAAACAAGAGTGAAAATTATTACAGACTAATCATGGATTAATCATGGATTAATAACAAGTTAATGACAGGTTAATGACAGGTTAATGACAGGTTAATGACAGGTTAATGACAGGTTAATGACAGGTTGATGACAGGTTGATGACAGGTTGATGACAGGTTGATCACAGGTTGATCACAGGTTAATGACAGGTTATTGACAGGTTATTGACAGGTCATTGACAGGTTGATGACAGGTTGATGACAGGTTGATGACAGGTTGATGACAGGTTGATGACAGGTTGATGACAGGTTGATGACAGGTTGATCCCAGGTTGATCCCAGGTTAATCGCAGGTTAATCGCAGGGTAATCGCAGGGTAATCGCAGGTTAATCGCAGGTTAATCGCAGGTTAATCGCAGGTTAATCGCAGGTTAATCGCAGGGTAATCGCAGGTTAACCTGCGATTAATCGCAGGGTAATCGCAGGTTAATCGCAGGTTAATCGCAGGTTAATCGCAGGTTAATCGCAGGTTAATCGCAGGTTAATCGTAGGTTAATCATAGGTTAATCATAGGTTAATCATAGGTTAATCTCAGACTATCCTCCTCTGGTTGCATCTCAGGAAGAACTCTGACATCAAGATGTTGCACACCGACGTGGAAGAAGCTAAGATTCGCCTGCAGCATCAGATGAGGTGAGAACAGGCACGGTGTTCCATTCGTAGATGTGAACTTTCAAAGCCCAGGAGAACAAATCCCCAAAACTACATCACAAGATGGCAACGTTGTGGGTACACATTCTAACTTGTTGTTTTTCGCAGGCGTGGCATTGATGCGACAAGCAACCGCCGTGCTTTGGAGCAATATCGTATGGACCTGCAAACCGCACAGCAAAGGGTCAAGGTACAAGACTACATACCGATCTAGGCTACCGATAGTGACATATGACTCCCGGCGAATTGACGAGTGATTAACGAAAATCGTGTCAACTCTTTGAATGCCCCAAATTGTACACGTACGACTTAGAACTATGTCTAGTATACGGCCAACATCGTTAATGTGCGATCTATTATACGTTGACACTATGCCGAATACTTACATGTACAAGGTAGTACCCGATGCTATTTTGGTTGTGGTAATCGACAATGTTAGTCTGACGTCTTGTTTGTGATTGGATGACAGGAGCTGGAGATGAAGGTAGCTGACCAGGAGGATGCGGTCATCATTGCCAAGGCTGTACAGACTGACGCTGCCAAGACGTCCGACCTCACCATAGACAAGGAGCAGCTGCAAAAGGAGCTAGCCTATTACAGGTTTGTCTAGCAATAGGCGCTCGGGGGGGGGGGGGGGGGGGGTAAACCCAATAATTAAAATAAAAAAATTTTACAACAAAACCA
>JAVCKS010008815.1:0-16909 GCA_032273685.1 Pteraster tesselatus
CGATTTTCTTGTTCCTTCTATCTAAAAGGACAGATTCTAGCCTAGATAACCCTGTCTGAATCTCGTGATCAAATTGTAATGATATAGCATGGCAAATTTCATTGGTTTGTTTTTGTTGGTTTAGCTTGAGAAGAGTGGTGTTCAGTTCAATTGAATTTTTGAACTAATCATCATTTTTAGTATTTCACAGAAAACATCACAGAAAACAGTAATGGAAAAAATATTCTACAAAGTCCAAATTACAGTGTACCCAAAACGACTTAAAAAAGCAGGAATGGACAATAAACAGTTTTAAATATTAATTTGGCCCTTATCACATAATTTATTGATCCTACGTATAATGGCAAGCCATACGCTCAATAATTCGAAAAACTATGTTTATCGCCCATAAACATAGTTTATGGGCGATAAACAATGTTTATCGAGAAAAACTATGTTAATCGAATGAAAAACAAGGTTTCTCGAGATAAAGTATGTTTATCGAGCAAAACTATGTTTGTCGCCGAAAAACCATGTTTTTCGATCAAAAAACAAGGTTTATCGCGATAAAACAATGTTTATCGACAAACATAGTTTTTCGAGCTGGTCGTCTCGTGCCAAAAGAGGGCGTTACTTTGCTAATTCGAATAGAGTATAAAGGGACTCTAAATTCGAAGAGACGGCCGCGCCGCCTATAGCCTAGCCGGCCTAGCCTACGTCGCGCGTGCGACACGGCATACACTACTGCAAATTATGTTAATATATTATGCACGGGCCGGGTACGGTGGATATTCAGATTCAGCCATGCTTGACGCCAATTCAGATTCAGCCATGCTTGACGCCAAAGTAAAAATTGCCATGTGTCATGCCGCAGCGCCGATAAACCTTGTTTATCGCGATAAACCTTGTTTTTCGATTAAAAAACAAGGTTTTTCGGCGATAAACATAGTTTTTCGCAAAAAACCTTGTTTTGTGATTGACGAACGTTGTTTTTCGCTTGATAAACATAGTTGATCTCGAGAAACCTTGTTTTTCAATCAATAAACATTGTTTATCGGATAATATCATATGTTTTTCGACCGATAAACAAGGTTTATTGGCGATAAACATAGTTTTTCGAATTATTGAGCATCCCGCTTGCCATATACGTAGGGGTACGAGTAGGACATTGGAGTGCCAGTTAAAATTTAATAGGCCTGTACCGCCGAGTACCGGTATCATGTGGCATGTGTCTTACATCATACATGGTTTTTCACCGGTCCTCCGCCACTAGCCTTCGTCAATTGACAGTGTTCTTGTCTCCGATTTGGACTCCAACAAAATTGTCTTCCATTGCTACCATAATAACTTCATCACCTGCAATGAATGGTTCCATTGATGACCGTAATGGACCTGTACCGTCAGATTTTCTGTTACCATATGAACCAGCCAGTTGGATGAAGCAACTTGCCAACATCCCAAAGTACAGAGTTCAGGTATGTTGCTTAAAATCGGAATGCTTGTAGGATTTGGACTAAGACAATTAGAGCAAGTATCATGTAATTGTTCAAGTCTTTACCTGACAGAATAGTATCAGTTTATACGAAGGGAACTGCCAGATATATGTGGCTAAATTTAAATGGAAGAATTCGAAAATCAGTTGCAACTTTCCCCCTCACTTGTTTAACAATAACAGCAATGCTGTGTAATATTTATCAGTAATACTTTTATTGCCTTTGTATGTATACATCTGTACAGTTTTGTAACCAAGTGATGCTTAGTTGGGTCAACACTACAAGTACAAACACACAGCCCTTTATCTGAAAAAGACATTAAGTTTGCATGGGTAAATATTGAATTAGCTTGGGACCCTACAGTACAAACTTTATATTTGGCTGATGCAATACCTTCCAGCTGCAGCTACTGTGGCCGTGCAGTCTAAATAAATTCTGACCTTCGACCTTGATAGAATTTTGTTATGTAGTGCTTTCTAGATGCTCTTTGAAAAGAGTTTCAAATTAGTCTTATATTCAGCAGTTTGTTATGACAAAATTGAATGTTACTGTACAAAATGGTCAGTAAGTAGTTGCTCTTGTAGTTGCTGTTGTTAGCTACTATTTCTAGCTATTTTGGTCTATTTTCCCAGCATGGCCTTAAGATTAATTTTGTACGATGTGGTCACATCCAGAAATTTAAGAGGAAAGTGTGATTTTTTTGAGGATTTTTTTTTCAATGTAGTGTATAAATGAAGCATTTCTTTGTAATTTTCCTTTCTAAAACTGCAGCTAGTTCACAGTAACACCCCTATACAGAGGTGGTATCTTCCAAACATTGCAAAGAATTTTGAAATCTTCATCAAACGAGATGACATGACAGGGTGTGAACTGTCAGGAAATAAGGTGATGATAACTTGAAGATTGAATGGGGAATAATTGTGTATACTTTTAATCTAAATTGAACCATGGATCATCAAACCTTGACCTATGACCTAACTTGACATAGCTATTATTGTGAGTAATTTGTTCTGGCCTCTTAGCTGTTCCTATTGCTGATATCTTGTTTAGTGTACATTTGTCCCAATTTTGTCAGTTTTTAAACTGTCCTACTGAATTCAGCCTGCCACACACACCTAGCACACAGCTAATGAAGCTGAGTAAGAGCTCTACCCAGCTACATGGAAATGTTGGTTCTGCCAGGTTTCTAACTTACCATATCTCCGGAATGCAGCATGCCACATACCTCTAGAACACATTAGATTCAAGCTGAAGAAGACCTCCATCCAGCTATGAAGGCTGCTCCTAGAGCAAGGAACACATTTTCTGATTATTTGTGTTGTTTGTTTGTCTATAGGCACGTAAGCTGGAATTTCTGTTAGCTGACGCTATTAGCAGTGGTTGTACATCAGTTATAACGTGTGGTTCTACTCAGTCCAATCACTGTAGAACAACAGCTGTAGCGGCTAGACAACTTGGCCTACAACCACATCTACTACTAAGGTCTCCGGTATCCGTAAGTTGACATATACTAAGCATTGTCATTAGAACTAGTCTGACTGCAACTGACTAGAACAAACGGCTGTGGGCTAGTAAAACCCACTTCTCAGACAAAATCATAGCATGAAGCACAAAACAACTATGTTTAAAAATGCTTTTATGAAATGGTAATTGTGGAATGGTAATTGTTTTGTAACACAGTGCCATTCTCTTCCTAGTGCCAGAACCATTTATGACAAATATCATTTAGGTTCACATTATTTGTTTCTCCTTGGTTCTTAAGGATCCAATGGATGTGACATGTAGCGGCAACGCTCTACTGGATCGCTTGGTGGGAGCACACATCTATCTACTGCCAAAGAAATCCATCTTTAAGAAAGATATACAACCAAGAATGGATCAACTTGTACAGAAACTTAAGTGGGTGATAATGATGATAAAATACATACACCCAGTCACCTCCCAACTCCTAATCCTAAATGCAGGCATCTCCCATTCCTAATCGCAAAAACCTCCCAGCACTAAGGAAAGGCCCCTCCCAAGTTCCCAACCCTAAAAACAGTCCCCTTCCAACCCTAAACCCAGCGACCTGTCTATCATTGTACAGGGAGGAGACCGGGGAGAATGCCTACCCTATACCGATCGGAGGCTCAACGGCAGTGGGACTGTTCGGTTACTTGGAGGGGTTCAGGGAACTTCTTAAACAGGTACTGGTAACTGTCTTGAGGTCAAAGTTTCTTGGTGTTCTTTAAACCATTGTCAATGGCAACCCACTTGTAATCAACAACCTATGATTGGTTTTGTGGCTGGCGAAATTTCAAACAACCAAAGCAATATCTTGTAAGCTGTGGTACTTTGTATACATATGCATTCAAAGACTTATTGAAGATGTAGGTTGTGAATGTAGTATCGTAATCTAACAGTCTACGATTAGCATAGCTGCCAACATTCCAGTATGACAATTTAAATATTTGTATTTTGTTTCATTGTAAGATTTTCATATGGTGGTAGACATGGGTTAGCTGAAGTAAATAATCTAATCTAATCTAATCCTTCCTTCATGGTGAAACACGATTTATGTTTTTTCCCTGCTCTGTCAGGTGTGATGATTGTCAAACTCCTCTGTTAAATCATCAATGCTCTGGATCTACTGCTTTAGGAAGTACTGAAATACTGAATCTTCTATCTTGAATGATAACTGTTTCCTTCTAGGGTGTTGAAGACAGGTTTACTGATATTGTTATAACCTGTGGAAGTAGTGGTTCAACAGCTGGTCTGGCCCTAGGCAACTATCTAGCGGGCTCCAGACTAAAGTAAGAAGCTCACCGCCAGTGTACACCTTAACCCACTTTGTAATAGTGCCATCATTGGTAGTTTCTAAATGGTACATTCATGCAGCTGTAACAGTTAAAGACATTGTCACAAATCGTAACCCAAGGTGGTGGAATGACCAAAGGTTTACACTCGTAATAAAGGATAATAGGTGGTACTTATACACTGACATGGGAAACGTTCACAAAACGTGTCCCAACCTAGTGGTGAAATAAAAAATTAATCAATGTCAACGCAAAATGTGGAGAAAGACTTGTACACTATGACTGTGGCATGAGAGAACAGACAAGTAAATATGTAAAGTTTCTACATTTCATCGTGCAGAATACATGCCTTCATTGTCTCCGATGACTCCAAATACCATTACAACGAAATCAACACAGACCTACGAGCAGTCAAAGCAAAGGATCGAGATGGAAAAATCTTACTAGCAGAGGATATTGTTAATTTGGTGGATGGAGTGAAAGGGAGAGGCTATGGACTTTCTACTCAGGAGGAAATAGGTAGCAAAGAATCCTATTAGTTTAGTAGTGTAGTTGATGCCTTAATTCTTGAGACCTCACACTTTATGCTAAAATAATATATTATAACCACCGGTACTATTATATTTACATTCGATGGTTTCCATAGATACGGTTGTCGATGTATGCAGAAAGACAGGAATATTCATTGATCTCACGTACACTGGTAAGAGTGTGCATCATCTGCAGCGGCTTACCAGTGAAAAACCAGACATGTTCAAGGGGAGTAAAATCCTATTTATTCATACAGGTCAGTTGTGGTTTCAATTGGTAAAAATGCTCTCCGATATCAGTCCAATTTCATGTTGAGTTTTAAATATTGAGGTGGTATTTTGGCAGGTTTTTCCCTGTTAGGAGAATGATATACTTGTATGACATGACCAAATCTTTCATATAGGGGCTTGCAAGTTTGTTAACCAATATTATCAGACACTGTATCAATGGAGAACGTTTGCAAAGTAGGTGCATTTGAGTTTTTCGTGACTATTTACAAACAGACATGGTTTAGTACTATAATGAATCTCGGAGTTTTAAAAAGTTAACAGTGACACCAAACATTTCTGATATGATTTATTGTTGTCTAGGTGGTATATTTGGCTTGTTTGATGGGCGAATAGACAGCACAGTTCGACAACTGGACTCTGACACCAACACAATTCATGATTGGATGGAGTTATCTGACCAAGCACCCAAACTTAATCTATAAGTGAAGCGTCCTCTATTGGCACCGTGCCATCTAGTTTCTGTCCGTCCGAGAGTATAGCTAATTGGAGAGTATTATTTTTGAGAGAAAGAAGATAAAAGTTATTATTTGCCTACTTTATTAAGTCACGGCAGTTCTAGCTTTACTTTTTATGTAAATGTGCAAATATGCAAATTTTTGACAAATCATCACCGCCAGGTAAACAATTGTGCTAAATTTAAATTTTATGTTGCATTTTTTGTTCATTACTTAAAGGCTAGCTGCAATACATTTTGTCTTGGTCAAAACAATTAAACGATGCTTAAAAAAATATTCATGATATATACAAACAAAAGTACTCGTTTATAACAAAATCAACACATTGACAGAAAAGAACTGCAGCTACCCTTTAATCTGTTTACAATGATTCTGTATACATTTAAAATACTTGAATTTAAAAGGGCATTTATTAAGCTTTCTAACAATGTAAACAATTTTGGTCACACGACAAATACTAGTTGAGATACGACAGTTTGAAGTTCCCGAATCTCTGGACTCCGAAAAAAAGGAAAAATTAGGGATTTTGTGTAAAGCATTCTGGTTGGTTTACTGATAGTTTGACGCCAGTGCCATGTCCTTATTTAGAAAGAGGACATTCCAAGCTGTGTTTTGATACCCGCATGTTTGGGATATCCCTCGCGGTCGAGGAATGAGCGGTGACTATTTTTGTGCAATTTTGGACTAATTATGAAGTATAAAACAAAAGGGTACATATACCCTCGGAAATAGCATGGTTTTATGCTTAGGTAGGATTTCTGCCCCCAAACATATTGAGGTCAAATATAGACCATTATGAGATCCATTTTCGATATTTTTTCCCTGTTTACGCATTGTGACCTATTATATCTCCATTATTCATCCAGCGACTGGTTTTGTAGTGGAGGGTCACAAATGTGTTTTTACTAGTAAATGGGACCTTTGTGAAATGCCTTATTTTTGTCATAAAGCTTTACTGTGATTGACAAAGATATTTAACAAAGATATCAAAGCTAAATCTAATCTTCTGTGGTCACAATAATTAATTGTGAAATGACAAAAATGTTGTGTTTTTGCCTTTATTTCAACTTTTAATGCACAAATCCGCACATACCTTGATGATGTTGTCCTAAATTTGCATAATGAGATTGGCCATTTAAACACTGACCCTTTTTTCTTAAATGATTTTTGTGTAAATGTTTTAACACTTCCTATACTGAAATAGTTATTGGCTACTAATAAAAAATGCTGTATTTTTCTTTTTAAATACATTTTAAACAATGTTAAAATATAGGTACACAAACTGTACACGCCTTTCTCCATGGTATTAGCATGGAGAATTGAGCTAGAAAACTCAATTTGTTTAATAAACCAACTGATATTTCATTTTAACAAATTATTGTTTTTCAATATTATTTTCTTTTACTGATAAGAGAAGCTCAATGCAATTAATAACGAACGATTTAAGTAAGTTTGATTGAGTGATTTTCCTTTTCCCTTTTCCTTTCATCGTCTTCACATACGACAGAGGGCGCTGTTTACGTGTCCAGGTGCCGAAAACTTAACCATAGACATCCCATAATTTATTTCTATGCCGAAAACTTTCTCGAGCCTCGAAACCACGTACATGTACACGTAACGGAAAGTGGGAGGCCAATAATGGTACAAGAAACTGAATCGCTTAATATCATCACGATACCAGTTCGTAGACACCTCTTATTGATATCTCCTAACTAATCCGGCCTATTTTCGGTGTTGTTGTTGTTTACTAAAGGCGCTATTTAAAACCAAGTACTTTTTGCGCCCGGCCAGCCTAGCCCCGGCCCTTTTATTAGGCCAATTAAAATATATATTATGTTTCTCATCACCGCCCGCCTCGATTTTTACGCCCACCCCGATTTTGTTTATTTTTATATTTTAAAATTTTGTTTTATAATTCGCCAGAAAAGCCTGCAGGGATGTCGGATTTTCGGCAATTCTCCATATTTTGGGAAAAACCACAGGCCCTCGGCATTTGTGAGCCGGAACGACAATACACTTGTAATATACAGTTATTTAAATTGTCATAAAGTTACAAAGCATAAAATGGTGTCTTCGCTCCCTTTTTTATGGCCTCCGATCTCGTCTAAAAAAATATAAAATATAAAATAATATGAAATGCCCTACTCGCCAATTTGTTTTAGATACAGTGATGAGAAACATAATATATATTTTATTGGCCTTTATACGTAGTGCTAGTGCCAAACAAAGACAAAGTGTGATATGATTTTTCAATTCTATTTAATTTGCTTGTGGACAAAGAAAAAAAATATATAAATATCATAACCGGCATTATACACTTGGTGCCATATATAATTTTTTAGCTAATAAAAGGGTAACTCGAAAATAAAAGGTGAAATCGGACTGAAATCGAACTACCGCCACCCGTCGGAATCCAGCGATCCGGATCCCGCGCGGCCGGCTGCTGGCATGGCGCGGCAGGCAAGATCTGAATCACGCCTGACACACATTCCTCGTTGGTGTCGCCCTTGACTTTCTCTAGCACGCGCGCGCGCGATCGCTCACATTCCGTGCATAAATTAATCAGAAGCGAAAATTCGAGGTATGTTTACACTTGATCTTCGTAATTTTTAAGCCAATTTTCGGATAATGTTCTGAGTGCTAGTGCTACACGGAAAATCGATGTAGTATTACGGCGAGAACTTGCTGTGAGATGCGGTAAAAACTGTGTTATGAAGGCTTTCCTTGGAGGTTAGGTAAGTTACAGTTTTACAGCTCCAGACGGGTTACACGACACGACAGGTTGTTGTTCTTTTTGATTCGGTGGTCGGGGCCGGCTGTACGACGGCCGATTGGCTGTGTGGCCGGCCGGCTGTACGTAGCTAGCTAATGATCGATCGGTCGACTGTAGGGTCGGGTGTTCGGCCGGTCGGTCGGCTGTGTAGGGTAGCATCTAAGAACAAATTAGCCTATGGAAAAACGGTTGAATCCTCAATAAAAATACATTTTTGTGGAATTATCCAACAACTACTTAAAATACAGTGACTGAGTATTACGTAAATGAAACCATCAATTCAGTGTTTGCCTAGCCTAGACATAAATTCTTATCAATCATTAACAACATCCTGTCTGACTCTGAAACATCCATAATGTTGAGATTTACCAAGGTAGACCACTCATTTCTCTCATAAATAGATATATAAGTTACTCGTGATCTTCTGCTGTTTGTAATACTGCTTTGTAATTAATTACGGTATACCCTAATTAATTTTTGTTCTTCTGTGGTTGGAAACTGTTGCGTTGGAATCATTGGGTGGATGAGGCTGTCCTATTTCGCTGTGCAAATTTAGAGTGGATGAGGCTGTAGCCTTGCAGGATTATGTAGCCTTTGGAGCGGAAAGTTGTATCATTTGTAGCATTTTGTAGGGTCTTGAGTCCATAATATGTTGTGATCTGGCAAAACCCTTCACATCAGTGGGGGTGGGGAAATCAGATATATATTTATGTACTGTATGCATATTTTTATGAGAAATTATAACTTTTTAAATTGTTTAAATTTGTTCTCTACGAGCTCTAGGTCAAAAATTCTGAAATTGAAGTTCCGAAGTTTGCAAAACAATTTCTGAAAGAATCAGGTTTGCAGAAGATATATTATTTTCTGTGAAGCCGACTTGAAAATCTTCGTATTTTTCAGAAATCTTTGAACAAATATACTTGTGGTATGTACATTTACAATGTAAAGCATTACTCAAAAATATTATTGGGGTATTATTTTGGGGTATTTAAAGACTAGTTTGGGTAGCTAAATATGAACAATAAAAACTAATTGATATCCTGCAATGTTATTTGCATTGCCAAAATAACCAGTGTCCCATTGGCAGTTTGAGGATGCTACTTTTTCCAAGTACTTCCTGAATGGTGGAATGTTATATACATACATTATGTACTGTTCGATTTCAGTCAAATTTCACCTGATAATTTGGTAGGTTTTCCCCTGTGAAAGTGCTGGGAACCCCATGAGGTTAGGCAGCCCTAGGCTAAAAATCCAACGCACTTGTTACATGTAGCACCATCGGGATTTGAACCTGGTGGTTCCGTAAGCAAAATACCACTGCACTTATACTGCACTATATTCAAACACACCTTGTGTTTATAGGCCCTAATTTCCATAAAATACACATAATGCCAAAAACCAACATTATACACAATGAAGTAAACAAACTAAATAAATAAATGAATGTGACAAAACATGCAAAAGAAGTACATACAGTAAGTACGTTTATTAGTACCGGTACTTAATATGCATACTGTAGGGCTGCCTATAAAATAGTATATATTATAACAATATGGGCATGCTATTACATACAAATATATAATTTCCCACTGGCTATGGGTGGCTTGTTAAAACTATTCTCATGAGGTCATCCCTTGAGCACCCTATTTTCCCTAGGCGCCCCAGAGATTACTGAGGAAGAATAGTTTCACTAACCAATGATTGGAAGCAGTCAATAGAACTTGTTTTATAACACCCCACACATACTCTTGAAGTTCCTCATCTGTATGAGCAACTGAACATGGTTAATTTTGGGGCAGCCATTTCTTTCGATATTAGCAGTGTCTTGGCGTTGCAGTATGTAGAGAAAGCTCGGTAGGCCTACTGACTAACTTGTTTGTTCTTGTCATGTTGTGTGTTAAATAACAGTGCCTAGGTACCATACAGCTGCCGTTGCTATAGGTCTGTTCTTTTCGCAAGCAATGCCAAAATAGTACAACTAACATGAATGACATGATGTGCGCTCTATTAATAACATGAATGACATGTGCGCTCTATCAATAACATGAATGACATGTTGTGCGCTCTATCAATAACATGACGTAATGGGGCAATATTCGTATGTGTTGTATAAGTGCTATCATATATGAACAATATTAAATATTCTAACTCGGTAGGAATTGGTTGTGCAAAACGATGTAATACAAACAAACCCCAGGGACCTGTTAAATTCCTCATAAGCTAAGGGGGAATATCCCTGGTACTATGGCCATGACTGGTGTACATGCTCAAGTATGAGGAGGAGAGTACTGTACCAGTACATGTACGTCAGCTGACTATTATGTCATGTTTTTTAGTGATGTTAGTAATTGTCAATTTGATACTGTACAGATGACATGCAATTTATTACCTGAGAAACAGGGTTTAAAGGGAACATAGATTAACAAATTATGAAATAGATAGGCCCTAGTGTTTTATGATCTTATAAAATTACACAAATTATATTTCTTCACAAAATTATTTTGTGAAATGTAAATAGCTTTTTATGTTCCCTTCAAGAAGTTTGGACAATAAATATGGTTGCAGCTTAAGATTCATCAATTTAGTAAATAGTCTACTAAGGCCATATAGTTGTTTTTGATTGTCCCCACCTGCCCCTACATCCCATCCCAAAGATGTTGCTGCACACATCTTCCTCTCTGATTGTATGGTGCCCTAAATTCTCCGAATCGCCATCAGTCGATGACTCAGTCTCTAGGAATGAGACTTATCCCTAGTATGACTTGAGGGCCGTGGGAAAAATGCGACAAAAGTTCACACAACCTCCATGGAATTTAGGAGGCAGCCAAGGGATGAAGGCATCATCGGTAAATAAAGATAAGATGGGGAGATGAGATGGGGAGATGGGGAGGTTTTTTTAATGGGTTAGGGTATTTGCTCATGCTAAAACTAGCCTAGTAAAAGTTATTACAACCAGTAATTTTACCTTCAGTCTAGTGAAGTTCTTGACTTGACTAGACCAGTAGTTTCAGGGGCTTGGAATAACCATTAGACTGTTGGACCGAGTTCAGTGATTGTACCTTCAGTCTAGAGTAGTTCTTGACTAGACAAGTCGTCCTAGGGCTTGAAAACCACTGGACCAAGCCCAGTGATTGTACCTTCAGTCTAGAGGAGTTTTCGACTTGACCAGCAGTCCCAAGGCTTGGAATAACCACTGGACTTATGGACTGAGTCCAGAGATTCTTGACTTGACTAGTCCGGTACTCTTTAAATTTATATTTTCCTACGGTACAGCTATTCTTATTATGGCCACAGGTATTTTATCTCAAGGAACCTGTCTTTAATATAAATGTTTAAACAATTAACATAATTTTTAGAAGAAAAAAATGTAAAATCTGCCTGGGAATGTGGGAGAGAAACTTATTTGTTTAATGTCCCAAAAATATATATCTGTGGAGACTAGTTGTGGAATGTTAAATCATGCTGCTAGTGCTATATGGTAGGTTATGGATATATACTGTACTATGGTTAGGGGTAGTACATGGGTATTACATTGGTAGTACACAAGGCCCCATACAATGCAACCAGCCATAGAATTACATGAAAGAATTCCTATTACTTTGATCACATTACCTCACCAATAAATCACAATTTTTTCCCAGTTTGAGGGAGAAAAGCGATCCTGTTTCTTTGACTGGAGAGCATATAGTGGTTGCTGTGGTTACGACCTCTGTCTTGACCCCTCCTCAGTTGGGTGCCATTCCATTGCTAGGACCCTCCATTGTCAATATTTCCTGTCTCTCTGAGCAATAATTAGGACTTACAGTGAGTGTGCTGTGCTTTAGTTTACAATTTTGTTCAACAGAAATGTTTCTGAATTCCCCACTTAGAACCCCCCACTGATGAGTGTCGGTTCATTGACTGTTTTTATTTCTGAAGGTTCAAATCCAATTATTTCAATATTGAATGGTTCTGGTTTTACAATTCAAATTGTCCGGAATGTATGTAGATCTACTTAGTGCTTACATGTATTTTGCTTGGACTCAAAATTCTGTCAAAAAAGGTGGTGACTTTGGCTTTGGAACTGTTGTTTGAAATTTAACATAATAATCATGATTCAGCATGATAATCATCTATACAGAAATATTTTCTGCTTAAATTTGTAAATAACACATCTCCCCTTTCAGTTTCCCTTCCAATCGGGCTGAATCATGGTGGTTTTGGACCACTTTCTGGAAAAAATTTCATTGGGAATAAAATAGCTGAAATGTAATAGAAACCATGCGTTGTGCGTGGAATTGAGGGATTTGACGATCTAACTGGCAGGACTGGGTCACATTGAGCAATTCTCACTGTAGGTAGTACATTTTCTAGTCATAATTAAAGTTGCCAATTAAGTTGCCCAGACCCAGAGTAACTACTGGTATGTTTGCTAGAGTACAGCCTTTAGTTAGTTTTAATCATGTCCCATCTCTCATGATGAACAAGTTTGATGCAAAATTTACCATGCATGTACATGTACATGTACAATGTACTGTACAGTGCAATATCCTTCTGGTATTAGTCATAAACCACATGTTGACGTATTGTAGAACTCTACCCGGTCAGTGTGCAGTGGTTTTCAATGTCAATTTCCTGCACATTTAGAATGATTACATAATGACTTTATCTTTAATCATTTCCTGTAGGTTTTTTTATCTTCACCAACCAGCCGGCCAACCCAGCAGCCGGCCAACCAACCAGCCGTCCAATCAACCAGCTGGTCAACCCACCAGCCGGCCAACCCACCAGTCGGCCAACCACTAGTCGGCAACCCACAAGCTGGCCTACCACCAGCCGTCCAACCAGTCCACCAATGAGCTGGCCCAACCAACCAACTAACCAACCTCGCTGTTTATCAAATTACTATAATTCTGAGAGAACAGGATATTTCAAGCTGTAGAGATCTAGTGTATTCTCATTGTCTGTCAATTGAAATGGTCATCACAGCATACTCCACATCTGAGAACGTGTCACCTATCAGTCACCAATTCCAACACTTTGTATCCATGGAGGGCCATAGCAAAACAGGTGGAAATGGTCGGAGTGAGCAGGAATTACGAGTCTTGGACCTGCTACAAGATAGTCCCTCGTTTAAACGTTCACCATCATCTGTGCATCACCGCCCTTGGAGCAGCAGTGGTTTTGGACACCGCTCACCACTCATCCCACACAACAAAAACAAAGAGCAGTTATTCCTTCGCACGAGTGATGGTCGTATCCTTCAGCACAAACCAACGAAGAGCGAAGACTTTTTGAGTGACCAGGAACTCTCGTTGTTTACACGACGTGGTGATATTGTCGATGCTGCTGCTAGTGGCAATGATGATGTGCTCCAACTTCCAACCCACAAACTTGGTGGGTTAAACATCAGCACCAGCAGCAATGCTGCATCAAAGAGCATGGATAATCTTCCCCAGTCTGGCTTTATGTCCACCAGGGAGAAAAGTAGAGAAACAAGGTACAAGAGTGCCTCGCAAGAAAATGTCCAGGGCAGCAGACTGAGCGGCTCTCATCACGATTACTCAACTTCACCGACCGGTGCACCATCCAGTATTATGGAGAGTCTAGTACGAGAATTTGGTTTGACAAAGAACTCTGCAGTGGAAGTCAGTGATATTAGCAATTCAGAGTTATCCCCTAAATTACCTGGCGATCGGTGTCCGCCGCCAATGTACCCTGGTGGTACTTCAAGACTCTGTGATCCAACATCACGGCTTGGTGATCCGACATCACGGCTCGATGATCCGACATTACGGCTCGATGATCCGACTTCACGGTTCGGTGACCCGACATCACGGTTCGGTGACCCGACATCGTGGCTCGGTGACCCGACATCATGGCTCGGTGACCCGACATCACGGTTCGGTGACCCGACATCGTGGCTCGGTGACCCGACATCACGGCTTGGTGATCCGACATCACGGCTCGGGAATGCAACATCACGGCTTGGTGATCCGACATCACGGCTCGATGATCCGACATCACAGCTCGGTGATCCGACATCACGGTTCGGTGATCCGACATCACGGTTCGGTGACCCGACATCACGGCTTGGTGATCCGACATCACGGTTCGGTGACCCGACGTCACGGCTTGGTGATCCGACATCACGGTTCGGTGATCCGACATCACGGCTCGGTGATCCAAAGAGTGGAGAGTCTGCATCACGTAGTGATGACAGTGCTGATAGTGCGTCCTTCTTTAGTGAATCTTACAATATCCAGTCAAGATCATCCGAATCAGTGCATGAAAGTTTGGCAACAACGACAATGACAAGGTGAGTGCATGTTTAAACAGATAAATCTTGGTTATTAAAAGTAAGAAATCCAATGGTGGTTTGTGGTTACCATGACAGTGGTCACCATGACAGTGGTCACCATGACAGTGGTCACCATGACAGTGGATGCCAACCACCTATTCTGTGATAAAGACTCTGTTGGTTCCTATCTTATGCTTCGATTAAAGCTGGTGACACAGTTTTTACCCTCACCACAATGGTCTGTGTCATAAGCTAATGGGTATGTATCGAGAGGAGAATGGTGAGAGGAAAACTCTGGGACTGGGGAAAAACCCACGAAGTTAGGCGAGGATCGAAAACCCAATTCCCATCATGTCAGTCTTAAGATTCGAACCTAGGACTTCCCAGTGGTGCAGGCGAGGAAAGTATCGCTGCACCACCTGATTCTTAAACTCATTTGCTCAGACAGTTGAGAAATTTGAGGAAACATTGGTACAGACCCTTGTGCTGCAATATGGTATGCATACAAGTTTCATGTACAGACCTATACAAATGCAATAAGTACTGGTTATTTCATTGATTGTTAAACCGTTACTTTTGCGTCGACTTGATGATGAATATTGATTGCAATTCACTCTTAATATTAGTACTATGCAATTAATTAAACGCTAATTGTTACATAAATATATGTACAATACATATAAATATGCAGTACTTGCATATATTTATGGTATGCACCATGTACACACTGGTCACCATGTGCATTTTGGTGCAAAATTTAGGTATGTCTGATGATCTAAAATACTGAATACTGTACATCTGGTTAAACTGATAAAGTTGTTTACAGAATTCTTGTCCTGCAATGGAAAAGAGATTATCTACATGTAGTTTGACTCTTCAGAAGTAGTAATCTAGACTGTGACAGCGACTTTGTGTTATTAGTACAGGATGTGTTGGAGTAATTGATGTCAAACAAATGTGGGAAAATTCAAATCCTGTGGAGGTTTCTAATCAAATCATTATGTGCTTAGGGTTAATCCCTGTTTTTTTTTAGGACGTTGCATCAGTCTTTTGGCCTCAACTATTAGGCTAATAAAACCCAGTTCAGAGTACCCTTCCACTTACTTTTTTTGATCTGCATCAATTTAAAATGTTTTATTTAGATAATATCTGCTTTATCAAGACAATACCTTAAAGGAAATAACAACCAAAAGTTTACCATCTTTTATTCCAGGAGGTAAAGAATCATTGCTAATCTAGATACGTGTAATTGGTAAAACCACTTCAAGTATGCACAACAGAACAGGTGGTAATTACCCATGTACTTCTATAGGATGATTGAGGAAGAAACGCAGGTGGAAGGAAAGCTCTATAAGAAACTGGGTATAACTACCCACATGATCAGTACTTTGCGAGAAAAGAATATATTAATACATGTATACGTGTACATGTAGCTTATGAAAACTCCTTAAGTATGTATCTGAAAACTTTAATTCATATATCTGACTTTTAAATATATAAATTGTCACCATTAACATAATTATGTAACTGTTGATCTGCCCCTTTAAGAGCCACATGTATTGTGAGCCCCTTTAAAAAGCCATTAGATAGCTTGAATTCCATACAAGCTGCATGACCCCATAGGTGACATACCATTGGTTATTGTTGGGCGTCCTTGGGTGTAGGGGCATGCCAAATGTTAGCTTGATTGTATCTACACCTGTAGTACATGTAAAACAGCCAGATATGTACAAGTAATATTGAAAAGACCTTGTATATATGGGCAGTGGTTGTTTCAGCTGATAGACCATATTGTGGGGCAGTCGATTGGTCCTGTAAACATGATGCTATATTAATCTAAGATTTTAATAGTTAATAAATTTATTTAATCAGGGTTATTTTATGCCAAGGCTTTGAGACATGTATACTTTCAACAACAGATACAAAGTGTGACATAATGTTACAAATTTATGTACAGTACATATAGTGTATTCATTTATTGGAATTTGTTATATACAAATATTGTAGACCATGTACATGTGTAGGCTATACATTCATTTATTGGAATTCAATTCATTGTTAATGGAAAGTAATCTATGATGATTGTATTGCTTTGTGGTTTTAATACGCATCATAGTTTGTCCATGTGTGTATTGTTGCTTGTTTGTCATTGCATAGTTGACTAGCAAACAACTTGGGTATTATATTGCCACCAATTGAAATTGTTTTTTTCTCAGAAAAGCAGTGAGGCAATTGATTTGAATTCCTTATTGGGTATTTATTCCTACGATTTCTATTAGTCCCCCTCCCCCTCCCCCTCCCCCTCCCCCTCCC
>JAVCKS010008858.1:22808-33893 GCA_032273685.1 Pteraster tesselatus
AAAATATACAACAAAATAGCCTACGACACTCAATATTATTTTACTTTTCTCAAATATTCAAAGATTTTTTAGACCATCTTAAGTAATAGATTTCATACATGTAGCATACATGTACATACAATTTTTTTTATTAAGTTAAAATAAAAACTAAAACAAGTATTAAATACTTGATATTAAAATTGCAGGCACTAAGTAAATTACTATGTTTGGACCTAATGTAATCTTCTGATAATTCGTTACAAACAATATGTAAATCATGCCATATTCTATTCTAGAAAATGTATTTCACAAGGTACAATCGGTTATAAATTTTCAACTCAGAATTTGACTAGCCCTATGTTTTACCTGTAGTTTAATACATGTATTCACCGACATATATCCACTATTCACACGGAAGACACAGAATACAATTGAAGTACAGAGTACTGATCACATTTCAACATCAACGTTAAGAGCACCTCGCTCAATTGAGTTCGCTTTATTTCAAAAGAGCAATTCAAACATCTAACATAAAGAATGCATTTGCATAAAAATCATATCTATTTCAGGCAAAGCTTTAGGATATATATATGGTTTCAAAAAAAGGCAGTTTGAAATCTTAGATGACCGGAGAAATGTTTAGCAAGTGGTAAATATACAGAAACGAACGTTCATATATCACAGGGGGAAGGAAAAAATATGGGAACAAAAATTGGTAAAGAGTGGGAATGCGATCTTGAAAACTTTCCCCCCACCGAAGAGCTCTGTCAACAACTGAGGGCAGCGTTTGATGAGCAGAAGGGGGGTCGATAGTCAGGACAGCCAAACAAAATATCGTCCGGAAAACTATCCGAATTCATATCAGGGGAAACACTGAAAGAGTTTAGCGGGTAGTGTTATGCGAGGAGAGTGGACAAAATTGAGACGAAACTGGAAACCCATGCATAGGACCACGGAGTGCGAACAATCGATTGGAATGAATTGAGTATTCAAGTTATATATACATGTATTTACTTTAGAGTGGTTTGAACCTTAATAGATCGGGCGATAAATTTATTGAAATCGTATTGATTGGATTGCACTTCATTGAAAGGGAAGAACAGTTGTTGTACTGGCAGGGCTTACGTTTGTAGAACGCAAAAATAGAATTTTAATTTAGCTGGCAAGAGTTGACAATGATGATGGGGCCCATGTCAAATCTGGCACTTGGCGAACTATGAAATAAAATAAAAAAATTATACCATACCAGCAAAATACCTCTGTTTGTTGACCATAGAAATACGATAAAAAATAGCTTTGCAATATTAAATATTTCTTTGAAAGCATGTAACTATTGTGACCTCTTGATAATGACAAGCTAACAAGTTTACACATGTACGACACTTACAAATGTGCCCAGCCTATAGTACTCCTCGTTTATAAATTCTAGTCTACAAATAGGTACTAGCGGTAGCGTCTAGGACTTTAGAGGGTGTGCTTCAGGGTCATGCACGGGAGAGATTATTTCACCTTTGAGACTAACATTTTACATTGGTTACCAAGGTTTATACAAAGTGTACCGATATTCAAACATGTGTATATATGTGTTATGAATATTTAGTCATAAGTATCCTTGTTTCCATTAATCTGTTTATCTAATTTCTTTTATAAAAATAAATTTTAGCAAACTATCTTTATAATCTTTAAACCTTCTGTAAACATTATTGTTGACACTCCAGCATCCATCTAATCCCCACACCCCCTCCAGACATTACTCCCTACAACTCGAGGGACATTGTGATAACATTTCCAACCCGCCCTCCTTTACCAGTATCAATCTTATCAGGACTGCCATCATATCTTTTCATTAAAACCAAATTAATTCGCATGATGTTAACTGAACAGAAACAGAAATCTCAGCTTTGATCAACCCCTATAATTCTTTATGCATAATTAATGGATGGAAGGAGGAAGCTGGTTCTATTATGAAGGACAAGTTCCGAATCTCACGAGAAAAAAAAACAGGATAAATTATTTTAAAGGGCCCCAAAGCCAAGTAAAAAAACAGGTGATTAGCCTATTTAGAAATCTAGATTCAGTGTTTGTACAGTAATTTTTTAAAGCAATTTCGTTTTTACAAGTATACTTTATTCATGTAGTGATGGAACATTTAATAAGCCTACATATACCTGAATATGAAAACAGCTCAAGTCCACAAGACTAGTTTTAGAAAAAATATTCTTGCTTGGGCCTGTCAGTGTACTTGTTTTTGCACATTCAATGAAGGAACATGTAATGTCCTTTGAATCTGTGAGAGCAGCATTTATTTGTACTTACCGGTAAATTAGTTGGTCAAAAATAAGTTAATTTCTCTAATTGTTAATTTCTCTTATTTTATTCACTTTCAGTCACACACCTTTTTCAATTAAAAACCGACATTAATTCCCATAACTACACTTACAAAGCATACAGCATATGTATTAACTACATGTAGCAAATTTGAATTGTTCGTAACCATCAGTGGGTGAATATCTATAGGCCTACTACTATTTTATTATTGCCCATAGGCGACATTTTATTTCACAGCAGTTTTTCATTTTTATTTCAGAAAAATGTAAGCAATGATAAATATTATAGAAATGGCATAATTATAGGCAGAAATAGGTATTTTTCTATCAATGCACTCAAATAAAAAGGAATTGGGTGAGACAATACAAAAATCTGAGGTTCTTATATTCAACTGAAGCCACCAATGACTGGGGATAATGATGAGGATGATGATGATTATGATGGCTCTTCACTTGTACTGAATTATTCATTAATTCACAACTAACTGACCAATGGTAAACACTTTGTATTGAGGACAATCTGTATGCAGAGCATGACTCATACTGATGATGAAGGATGCTGTGGCTAATGAATAAAGATGAGAAAATTAATGTGGCTACTAAATCCAGCCAAATTAAACTGTCAGATCATGGCTCCATTGTTGGATTACCCCAAAAGGTAGTAAATGAAGAATTACATTATAGATACGCTTAACAAATTTATTAGACCTGTCATTAAAAAAACGAGAAAACAAATATTTTTAAAATCTTTCAAAAACTAAAAAAGTTAGTTATTTTTTTGGGCAAATAAACTGAATTCTCTTTTTTATACCCAAATTTGAGCTAGCTCACTGGGCTTCTCTGAGAAGTCAGAAATTAATACCGGTAAATAACATTCAATTAAAAACATTCAACTAAAACTTATTTTTTTGGTTCAGGAATGCAAGTAAATAACTATAATTTGACATCCTAATCAAGAAACAATAATGTGCTTTACTATTTGTTTAGTTTTTTTATGTAAAACAGTAAATTTGAAAATTCATGCACAATAATAATTATAGTTTTAGCATTAAAAATATCAATTCGGTTAAAGAGCTTCTACGTACGTACTGGTGTATTAACCATTAAAAAAACAAATGATTTTGAAAATTACCAATGCTGTTAATTTGAACAGCTGTGGCATAAACCTTACATTGGGTGGTGGTCTATTAAATTTGTTAAGCAATGTACGTCAATATATAAGCAATGTGTTTACCGGTACTTAAAAAACATCTGCTTTCACAAACTAAATAATTCCTACATGATTTTATGAGCAGTGTCATATAAACTTGACTACCCCAAAAAAATCCCAGTGGAGGATTTTTCAATGTTAGGTTTATGCTAAATAAAGTGATGATGGTACCACACTTTTGCAATACAGGTTAGTGTGTAATGTTACAGTACAACTCAGCGAGTTGCAACCTTAAAAAAACACTGCACCTCGCAGGCCAGAAGAAACCTGCATGAAGAACGTCTGATGGTGATGATGATAAAGTGGTTATGTTAGTATTCACATCCAATGTATAGTGCAATTTATCATGATAATTTGAAATATGGTAATATCTACAAATGTACTGACTGAAATAAACCCCAAACAAAACACTGGATACAGCGATACAGACACTCGCAAAACGATCCCAATTACATTACCTAAATACTAGGAATGGGATTGATCAAATATCAAGACAGTTTGAGAGGGTACAGACAAAGCTACACAGATGAAGATTAATTTCACAAAGTAAACATCACAGTCGCCCACATGGCTTGCATTTGATATGGGATATGGGATATCCAACCAGCGATGTCAATGTGCATTGAGAAAAACTTAAAAATCGGGTTAAATTCAACATGCATTCTGCATTCAAGGGAAACATGATTTAATGTACATAATTATTGCCCCAGACCGGGACGAAAAAGGAATGAGCTAAAGTGCACAGTGTCAGGGTAAGGTTGTCTGCAAGTTTAATCGCTTCAACTAGTATGATTACAGCAGTTTTCCCAGAGAAGGTTAATGATGTGGGCAGTTAGTGCCAACAAATGTCCAAAGTCCAACTCAGCCGAAAATTAAAAAGCTTAGGTAAATGATGTCTGACTAACTGATTTGTCAAAAAGACTGAAGGGATATGGCAGATTTGTTAAAATCCCACGTATCCGATGATGCCCAAAGTAGCGACCGCTCACCACAAACACAATCTGACATACCGGTACTAGACATCCCCACGTCCTTGTAGGCAAGTGTACGTACGTCATTTGGCGTGGCAGCGAGTGCAGGCTGCGTTGTCAATAAGAAGAAATCTCTGATGGAGAACATGCCAGTGCTACATGCTGAATTAGCAGAGATGTTTTAGTGAGGAGGACTGAGGAATTCTAGAACATCGATGCCAATACAAAACCAAATAGGACTACCAAATATTCCTAAGATTGAATCATGTCACTGTTTAAAATTATTTCCCATGCTCCACTGTAAAGAAACAAATGTGTCAATAAAAAAAAAGGTAATATCCCCCTTAAATGGTAAAGATATTTTTTTTCAGTTCCTGAAAGCCCTATTACCAAAAGCCAGACAGCCAGTTGCGGTGAACTGAAAAAGAACGGTGCGTAACGTTACCATTGAAAATGAGCAAGTAGCTTTTTCTACAGGTTCACGCTTTAGCAGTTTACTTTTGTTAAATGCTAACACTTCACAGAGCATGCTGCTCGAGCCTGGAGTTTGGCTATTGATACAATAGGCAACCAACAAACACAATGACTTATGACTGTAGTGCCGACTTGATGCTGAAGGTACATGTATTGTATGAAACTGGATGCTTCGAGAGTTTATTCTTCAAGTGTCGGTTTATAAGCCGCCCAGAATATAAGCTGCAGCAAGATTTTTAAGGTGAAAATCAATGTTTAAGCTGCGGCTTATATTTCAAAAATTATGGTAGACACGTACATGTACATGTACATCATACAGAATCATGCAGACTTTTTACATTCAAGTCAATCCCCTCTTCCCCAGGGATGAGGGGCTGGTCGATTATCAGATGGCAAACACAGCACCTTGTACTGTATAGGTTCTACTGTATCAGCCCCAAAATCCCTCCAGACAAGATCCGATTTCAATTTTGTTGCAAATTCATGGAGATTATGTAGATAACGTAATAGGATTGGAAGAGACATACATGCTTTGAATGGATGAAGATGTAAGTTACGGTTGTAATTACCAAACGGTATAGTTTTTTTTTGCTCTATCCATGTCTATCCATGTCTACGTACGTGGACTCACAAACAAAACTCTTGGTATAGATCTGTGGATTTAATAACATTTCCGCAAGATATTCATGAGGTACGTGTATCACATTCATCATTGCTCAAGGATATTGTTAGAAGTGAGTTCAAAATCCTCTGAAACTTCATATACAGATTGTCTCAAATGACATAGGATCAGTTTATTATTTTGTTCATTTTTTGTACAGTTTGGTGCACCAAGATGTACATGTATCCTGCCACCCGAATATCAATCATGCCTCCCACATAATCCTTGCTTAACACACAGCATGTTTCTACTGAAAATCTGTCATGGTTGCAAATTTATCGGCCTGTATTTTTTAATTGCCCAGCGTCAGGGGGCCATCGGGCATGTTGTTTTATTTGAAGGGTAAAAAGCCTGGTGACCAATCGACATCGCAATTATTTCGCAGTCCTGTAAACTTTGCAGCCGCTCTGGGTAACCTAAATGTCAATGTGATCTGTTTCTACTGGAGATATTACCGCGAATGGTCGCAAATAGTCGCGCATCATCCACCTCAAAAGGTGGATGACGGCCAATGGAAATGCGAGGTAAGACTCGACGCACATCACCGTGAATTTCAACGTTCTGATACATGTATCTTTCTACTGAGCAGATTCCCGGCATTTTACCCGCATATGCGTGTAACACCGCGAAAAAATACTTGCTTGGTAGAAACACGCTGAAAATGTCCAAATAGTTCTTGAAATGTGAAGAGCCCCTCGATAGTACTGTTTGTTTTGAACAATCCATTTCAGTTTTCTGTTGGTCATCTCTTTTCTATGTGATCAACATAATGGTAAAAGGTTACAATTCATCATGGTGCACCCAAGGTAACCCAGATTGTTCACACATTTACACTGTCTACCGGTATTACAATTATGCAAACCAGCATTTACACACATAGGTGGCTGCCATCACATATCTCAAGGTCCCAAACACTAAGGTGAATAGAAGGGGTTTAGGCCATTCCAAATTGCCATCAGCAAGGTAAGCTATACAGAAGGGAAAAAAGACCAAAACAACTAATGGTAAACTACCAAACAAAAAATAGTTTGCCAATCTATTGCCTGTTTAACTTTAGAAGCCAGCTAGATTTTTCAAATATTGTGAAATTCTCTGATAGATGTACATGTACCAGTAATATGGTAGCCAATTAAAAAATGAGGCCATTCCTAAAATGTTTATAACAGTAAGTTAATAAATGCTGAAGAAACCCAAAATATTTCCTTTGAAAATAGTGATCCCTGAAAACCTTGATGACCAACTTTTTTTCACTTCCTTAGCTTAGCCAAAGATATTCAGGTTTTTTTTTATTTCATAACACCGCCATTGGTTGTCAGTATTTCCTTACAAAGACTAAACCTGTATGTAATTAAATCTTTGCAACCTTGTTTCCAATCATAATTTGCTTCCACTGCCATTAGTAGATTGCATCCAACCAGAGAAAAAGGTTTGTAGCGTAATCGTTACACAGAATGTTTTAGTTGTACATGCAGTGCTTTTTGAAAGGTACAGACACAATTTTGCTATTAATAACATTTCCATCAGAAGAGAGGCATTTGATGTTAATACAAAAAAAATCACAAATCCACTTCTTGTGAAACTCGCGGATGAACACAGGTCTCTAGTGCATTTCGGAGCAAGATCACAAACTAACAACAAAAGACATTTCACCAACATCACTTATGTGATACATATTCCCACTCTAAGGACATGGGTTACACAAGAAGCATCATGCATGTGCGGATTTACTACCCAGCAAGCTGTGTACCGTAATTAAAGAGCACAAGGGGAAGTACTCATAAGTGACAACTGACAAGTAAATATAAATTTCACACTTTCTGCACAGGTGCCAGTGAAGAAGCAAAACAGAAATAATGATCTTTGACACAAAAGAGTTGATGCATCGGATGTTTCCTTTGACAGTTTAGATAAATGTTTACCAATGTTCAGTACATTTACATGTGTACATGTGTATGTGTACATAACTCAACTTTCAATCTGTAATTTAGAGCCCTATCTCTATTATGCACAATCCCTGCTTCCTTGACAACCTTGAGTTATAATACATTACAGACCCAAACAAAAACCACTCCAGAAAGCCAATGCACTGAACCAAGGCATACAGCATGTCCAATAGTAGATGGTCCTTCAATTAATCTTGCAATCAAGCATCACATTCATTCATTCATTCATTCATTCAAGATCAACTCTTTGCCTCAACCCTTATCCCTGCTGCAAAATTAGGCAGCCTTATTGTTTGCTGCCTAACAACTCACCATCTTTAAAAGGTACACATGAATTGCATAGTGATACTCGATACATGTACCAGAGCCCTCTTGCGTCCCAATGTGAATTTTTATAAACTTGCAGAAAATTCTGGCCTTTTCCATCGCTTTTTTGTGACTCCTATTACATGTAGGTGACAATTTCCTTAATCACGAGCACATACATTCCACCAAGCGGAATGTCAAAGCGAATATATAAGTACAAATATTAAGATTCTTAAGATTTTAAATCGCTTGATATTATCTCGATACTCTACGTTTAAATCAATGTAAATGCACGAAAACATGTCAAATGCAAAAACAGCAGTGTTAGGGTTATTTAAGCAAAACCAAGACGAATTTCCTTCAATTAATTAAACTTAGACTAATCCAGTTGTTTAATAATGCACACATCTTCAATCAATCAAACGTGTCAGTTTAATTATATTAACTTGCGACACATATCTTTCTGTAAACCACCTATGCGTAAGTTGAAACCCAATCTATCTTACTCTTACCTTCCCATGTTTTCCTTGTAAACTATATTGTAAACACTGAAAATCTATTCATCATTTGAGTCAGTTGCGGTTGGAGCTGAACCTTACATATTATAACCAGATTTGACGAGCTTCTGGATTTTTGAGGCCCACAACAGTACTTGGTTCTGTATGTATATTTTCATATCTAAGCATTTAAACAGGCAGTCTAAAGAAATAGCTACGAATCTATAGAGTAATACAGAACTTATTTAAAATCCCAAAATTACTTAAACACTGTTTTAAAAAGGACTACATGTACACGGTCCTTTTTCTTTTTGTGACCAATCAGGCCCGTACGTAAGATTTTTTATGGGGGGGGGGGTGCGAATTTGTACTGATGGGACCAAACATGCCTTGGGAAACTATATAACTTCGGTTTCGAGCCCTTTCATCAATTGTGTACATGATTCGATTTGGAAAATACGAAAGCGATTGCGCATACGACATGTATGTAATTTAGATAAACAACGGGTGTTTTCATTTTCAAGTAATTTTCAAGTGCAGATAAAACATTGTTAAATTTAAACGTAGTAAAAACAAGCCCACCTTGGCCTTGGTGCGCTGACGTCATCTATTACAGACATAAAATATATGGAGGGCAAAATATTCCCTTCAGTGTATAGATATGCCAGTACCGTTATTTCTCCAAAATCCATTATTTACCCCTGGAAAATGTGAGCCCTTTGGTAATTTGGGAGGTGTGTACGCACCTTATAAAACCCCTTAATAAAACTCTGCATCTTTATCTTTATGAGGTTGTACATGAAAGTGCACAATAAACATCTTTCAATGACAAACATCCATTACGTGCACCTGTACACATTGATCCCATTGCATGTAATCGTGCATGCTCATCGGAATAGTGTCCCTCTAATAGTAATACTGAGCGTTTGGCCAACCCGGTTTAGCCTGTTATTTTGGTCGCCGTTTTGCGCCGATGGTATTGAAAGGGTTAAGACTTTTCGGGTCACGTGACACACAAGTGCCATATTGCCACCCCAAATCCTGCATTCGCGCTGCGGGGGAGTAGTAATTTAGTGTTTCATAAATTTGGTTTGCCAGTTTTTGCTGTAAGAAAAATGCTGTGTTGTTCAGGCTGCTTTGAAAGCATTCGTGTGGCGAACAGCGCGCGCAGCCGGCTCCGCACTGTAGGTGGCAATATGGCACCTGTATTAAATTGGCCAAACTCTCAGCATAGAGGGATGTTACATCGAGAGAAACAAGTCTATTTCTGTGACCTTTCTCAAACAGCTACCCATTGCGCAATACTAATAAAGCATCGATGACTGTGTTTAGATCGTTATATGAACAATACCCCTCTCCCAAAACCTTCACAGTTGAAGAATCAGGAGGATACCTTCCAACCAAAATCCATGTACCGAATATGCCTAGTTGGCTGATTTTTAACCGAGGTGCACCACAAAGAGAATTTCATTTTTTCACCAAATTAAAAAAAATAATAGTATGCAGAACTGTGCTCAAAGCTGTACACGTACACATGTACGTACATGTACAATATAAAGATAAGATACATGTATTTAAAGCAAAGAAATACTTTTTTCACATGAGATTTTACAAAATCTCGTACATGTATGGCATAAAAACATACCTGATTACATTTATATCGATGGGGGCCTTACTCCTGTGGCTAAACATACCTACAACCAAGATACAACTGTTACTAACACCTGCTGGGCCTCCGCAGAGGTTAGCATTAGATATGCATGCACACGTAAGTAAACAATGCAGCCTTCTACTTCAATCAAACATTACCACTCAAGGATGCAAGGGACATTGGGCTTTACTTTGCAACAGACTCAAAAAGCCGTGGCTATTAGTAGATTCGGCACTGTGAATCAAAGTAATTGTGTTTGCATCATGCAGGACTGTGGACCATTTCTTGCAACAGCTGGCCAGGTGACTGGAGGACCAAATGCGACTAGATTGTACAAAATAAATTTTAAAGTCACATTGATATTGTCTACATGCATAATAAAAGAGTTACATGTACGTGTAGATGTAACATTGTTTTTCATTTGAAGCGAAAAAGGAGAGATGAAAAACCACTCTGATCACCACTAAGAAAGCGAACAGTCAAACTATTGTCACATGTATACATGTCACTTTATACATGTACATGTACACGTACATGTATGTCAATAAAATCCATCCACTGAGCAGCCTACTGTATGTCAAGCTTATAAGCTGTTGGTGTCTACCCGTCTTGACGAATATGCAGGGGGACAAAATAAAATCTTTTCAAACTGTTTATCTTAATTCCCCCAAAATGAGGAAATATTTAATTCGGGGAGTCAGCAGCAAAGATGGTGTTAGTCTATTACTGTTATGATAGAATAAAGGTAGAAAAGGTAGTATAACTGGTACTCTCTTTGTAAAAGAACAGATTATCCCTAGATTAATGATGGAATAATCTAGTCTTCTGGGGTATTAATGGCTTCGTTTATATGAGGTAGCAAATTTTGAGGTTTTAAAGGTTTAACATTTATTCAAATGAATAACCTAAAGTTGCAACCTCACAGGTCTAACGAAAACAAAAACAATAGCAGATGCAACTGACCGCAAGGCACAACTCCTTAACCCTTTGCATGCTATTGGCAACTTCAGTCAGAGAATTTAGAAGAAATACTGTGAAACTGTTGACCTCTGAGCCACGATTGACT
>JAVCKS010008880.1:0-16883 GCA_032273685.1 Pteraster tesselatus
CAGCAGCAGCAGCAGCAGCAGCAGCAGCAGCAGCAGCAGCAGCAGCAGCAGCAGCAGCAGCAGCAGCAGCAGCAGTAGCAGCCGTAGCAGCAGTAGCAGCAGTAGCAGCAGTAGCAGCAGTAGCAACAGTGGCAGCAGTGGCAGCAGTGGCAGCAGTGGCAGCAGTAACAGCAGTGGCAGCAGTGGCAGTAGAGGCAGTAGCGGTAGTGGCGGCAGTGGCAGTAGAGGCAGTAGCAGCAGCAGCAGCAGCAGCAGCAGCAGCAGCAGCAGCAGCAGCAGCAGTAGCAGCAGTAGCAGCAACAACAATATTTTTCTGAAAACATCGTTTTGCAAAAACAGGGTCGTATAGTACCGCCAAGCTGTAGGCTGTTCGGAAGCGACTAGCATTATCTGGTCCCTCCAAAACAATATTATGCAATTCGTTACCGGCGACTGATATCGGTTACATACAATTGCATTAACCCGCATAGGGGCCGATATCCATTTTTAAAATCGCTGTTTGAGTTGCAAGAACAAAATTGTTCGTCTGCGCGTGGCTTTATACCGTTTGACAAAGGATGCGGAACGTTGTATGTGATGCGTGTCTTCGGGGAATATGGGATCGTGTTGCCTTGCACACGAATGTTTTCGTAACATTTTGACTGTGATTCAGGACATCAGTATCTACAGGTTTTTCGGAAACTTACATTTTCGCTTTATGGTTTAAAAACGAATTTAAACAAGACCGCACGGTTAGCCACTTTTAACTTATTTTAGCCCATGAAACATAGCTACGTGCTAAAATATCAGCAGCAGCAGCAGCAACCTCACCAACGGAGCATCGCCAGCAGAAGCAAACAGCCATGAAACATCTGCAAAACATGCTAAGCAAGAACATGCTATATTACTTTAGCTGCATATCCAAAATATGTGTACATATAGATGATTTTCTAACTCTCAGTTTGTATTATATGGCAACAGGTTATTTATATCCTCCATATAATCTTCTCACCTTTCTCTTCCTGCATTGACCGACAGGCCTACGGGATTATACTTGACCTCTTGCTTTGCCGATCTCACGAGGGGCCTCGTCGCTATAGTATCATCAGGGTGAGAACGGTAACTATTCTACATCTTTTCAATGAAATAATAGTCAATGCTGTTAAAGAACATAGAATCCCATAATTACAGTTTGTAATGGAGTAGCCGTGATTAGGGAGAGGAACATATTCCATTGGCATATCATCCGGTATGTCTTTTTATTGCAGGTTAAACAACAGTCCAATACTAAGGTGTAGGCCAACGTTTGCGCCGATCCCGGTAACGTCCCCAAACCATTATTTTTAGGGGTTGTAGTATTTTCAGTTTAATTTGGAAACATTTCTTTCATTGATGACTGTGACATATTTATTATAATTTTTTTAAAGTCTGTTCTCTTTAAAACTCCCATTAGACCTTTACGTAGAACTACTCACTACGACCGCGAATTATAGCGAAGTTTAACATTATTAATTGTTTATTGCTTTAAAGACTGAGTAGGATAATTATGGGTGTTAGTTGTAAAAGACAAAGTAATATCTGTAAACAGTGACGTGCCTATAGTTTTTATTTGGGACGAACCCCCTTTGCTGGCCCTCGTCAATCGAATTACACATGCACAGTACAGTGTCCGTTCGCAAAGGGCATGCATATCAAACGAACGAAACGAAAGCTATATAGCGAGCTTATTTACCGATGTCCCTATGGGGACTAGCCATCGAGGATATATTGCTGTAACTGGAGGGGCACGCAACTAGCAAACCCTCTGTAATCGTCGAGGCTCTGTCATCGGGCTAATTATACCCGTGGATTGTTTATATATCGCGGTGAAATAATGCGACCACTTACTATCACAAAAATCAAGTCGAAACAATTACGTATTTGTGTGCTTTATGAAAAAAAAATCATAATTTTTTTCAAGTTACTTATTTTATTTAAAAAAAACTTTACCATAATTATAGGAGCAGCTATGTTAGAGCATTTTTTACCAACATAATTAAATTTTGTGTCTTGTATTTTGTAAAACAGGTCGTTGCGATTTTACTGTCAGTTTGTACGGTCCTAATATTGACAAATCCTCATCTAATGTAAAGCCGACGCGAAATAGATCACCGCATTCTAGTCACGAGAGGGCGCTTAAGGGGTTAGAAGTGTTGAGCCCGCCGAAAGCAGCTGTGCATGCATGCCGTCGCTGGCACTGCCTGGCGAGCGCGGAACAAAAACGCCACGGTATTTTATAACGCGGTCATTAAAGGGTACAATAGCTAGCGGCTTCGACTTTTTAACGCCACTTGACTATTCCGGGTAATTTCTATGGACATTAATGCCCGCGTGTTCGCACACGCCGTTCGACATTGTATGTGGTGTGCTTGTGTGCTGTCGCCCCGCGAGATGCGACCCCAACACGGCGGGGGCACGGTTGGTTTCACGCTGGCGCACAGTGTACCGTCCTTGGTTACTGGCTAAAAATACACCTTGTTTGTTGCATTGCCTCACAGGTTAAACGACGACAGGTACAATTTAGCAGGTTGGGGGTACCGTGATACCCCCTACAGTAAGTGACCAGGTCATTGTATAATGATGTTTAGCATGAAGGTGGACCGGTGCATCTTGACCGTCCAGGTCAGGTTTACGCGCTCACTATTTTTACTCCCTGGATGTCTTCATCCGGGTTCTTTGCGTAGGCGCGAATTGGCCAGGTGATGTTTAAGGTGGTCAATGAGTTGATCGACCAATCGCCAGGTACGAGGGGCTGGGGCTGGGACATATATTGCACAGACTATTTTGGCGCTCGATCGGTGCACATTAATCGCGCCAACCGAGGAGAAAAGGCGACGCGGATGTTTGTTTGGGGGTAAGTTAGTCCCACAAATTTCTTGTTGAAGTTCACAAACTTTTATTTGTTATTATTTGAGGCCTTGCCTTAATTGTGGGAATCCTTAAGGTTTTAATTTCGTTTTTCGTAAGAACCTGATAGAGTTTGTCAACCTGTAGACCAGTATAGGCTTTACATAGACTAGCCATCAGTCCGATGACGATTAGTCCTCCTAGTTTACTGCATGCACGTATTTTTGGGGGCTATTCAAATTAGGCCCTATATCTTGTATGCGTTTATGATTTTATTGTTTGCATTTATGTATATTAATTACTATAAAATATATATATATAACTAATTGAATAGTGTTCATCCTTGTTGTTAGTGGTACCTTCGCTGTTACAATTTTGGTTAAAATAAGAGAATTGGTATAAAAAACATTTACTTTAGAAATATCAGCCCGTTGTATAGCCTACTAAAGGTGTACGTTGGGAGATCATTTAAATGCTTGTTTAGCACATACTTACTTGCTTTGAGGGCAATAGCAGACGTTTATTCCCCCAGTGGCTTTGAGCAATCTAGTTTCCCGAGGCCGTATAGACCGAGGAGAATTAGGAAACTCAGCGCATGCGCGCTTAGAACATTGCTTACGCCAGATTGCTAGTTATAACACCATCCGACCGGTTGATATGGGCCTATATCCAAAGTGCGCTGCGTAGACTTTTGGTGACCCTGACCCTAACGTCACTTTGGAGAGTATAATTACGTTGAATACCACGCGATGCCGTATTGACCAATCACCGCACCTAGTTTTTGTTATAACAAACGATACTCTCTTGACAGCGCAAGATCCGTCATTACGGAATTACGCGCGCTGCAAATTCTGCAAACTATTCTTGTGCTGACGAGACTAATGCGCGCGGAAGCCCAGAACAATTCCTGGGTGACGTCACTTTATCCAGCTGTTCGCAGGCGGACATGCGCATTACTTTAAGAACATTTTCCGATAAACATGAAACTTAAGAGGGAGATAAGGATTGTAACTTAGGTCAGAAAATGACTAACATCAGTACATGCATGTACATATCTGCGGTAATAGTAAATGTAAAGTATTTTGTATTTGTACAATTATGGCTATATATGGTTTTCTACTCTGACGTGATTTGTTTGGATTTTCAACGTATGATTTTGAGACAGTTGAACTCGTCAGAGTATACATTGCTAATACGCTGACGTCTCTGACAGTTTTAGTCACGTGTTTACTGGCTAACAAAATACAAAAACAAATATACGTCATTGTTTCTAAACGTTGGAGCGCAACGTTTAATTTCGGGTTTTTCTAAAAATGATGGATTTTCGGGCGGTGAACATGCCTTTGCGAGAATATTCGTGATTTTCGTCGCGAAATTAAACAGTAGCAATTTTGCTCGTTTAACAGTACCATCATTTACTGGCATACCATTACGATTTTATATTGCCCGTTAGATGGAGGCGGCCGTTAGCGACTTTACCAAAAGACCCGCTATAAGTTTCACAAGTCATTCACATCTCATGAAATATTAATAAAATGGCGTATTGGTGATTGCCTGTCTTTAGCTAGCGGATAGCTGGCTAGGTGTGTATGCAAACATTAGAACTCACCTTTGGGAGTGTTGATGGTATACAGATATTGTGCGATTTTCATATTTTTCTCGTTTCCAAACTGGATTACCGTAGACGTCAGTGTATAGGTTGGGCCTCCTGACGCTAAAGCGTGGGTTTGAATATTTATACTGCTGAATACCGGTACATATTCTGACACAAAAGGCAACAATTTAAAATCTTCAAACAGTTCCACCGATTTAGCCGCAGTCACCTTAAAGTGATTTTCCCTCGGTTCGTTCATTCCTAGGGATCATTCGGTTGGCAAACAGAGTCCTAATGGAACGTAGTAATTGAAACACTGTTAGGATAACCTAGAGGTCGCAGCTTTGATATCCGGTGAAGTTAACTCTTTATAACCAAGGTAAAATACAGTATACTATAGCCTCTGTCGTGGAGAGGAGAAACAAGCACTTATTTTGCACCTCCGAGCCGAAATCAACGTAAAACAATCCTAAAGAATGTCCCAAATGGAAATCCGACGCCTCAGTAAGGATGTTCTCCAAGATGGCGCAATGACGGCCAAAATATAGGAAGAACGCAATATTATTATGAACAAATTAATTTTATTATTATTGAACATCTGGGGAAATAAAAAGGTGACTCCGTGGCTGTTACAGTTTGGTTGGTATTTAACCTCTCCCATTCAAAATGACGACCGAAATAGCGCCCAAAATAGCGCCCGAAATGAAGGCCGAAAAGGCGGCCAAAATGGCAGCCGAAATGGCGGCCTAAACTGTCCCAAAAGGGCGATTTCTAGGAAAGCGCATAAACGAACAGCTGGTAAGGATTGTCCCCCAGCGGTGTAAAAACTGTTCGGTTGAGTTCAAAGGGGGGGGGGAGGGGGTTGCAGAGGAAGAGGTCTTAGCTCCCATAGTTGCCTAACCGTTTCACCTATAATATTCTGGTTAAGGATTTCGCGCTTATGGTTGATCTTAGGGATCATAATGATAGTAGGTAAAACTTGCAATTTTGTTCACGTTTAGATTCCCTATGGCAACACTGCCCAACCAAGAGTTAAATATTGCAACTGTGTTGGTTTATTTTATTGACAGTATTAATAGTGTAGTAGACTCTTGCGTCAAGAAGATCCCCACCGTACAATGCATTATGCAGTGATGGCGCATTCGGAATAACGTCCAACATGTACTGCAACACATTATACCATAGCAGATGATGAGCCTTTTACCTGTGTACACATTGAACCTTGGCCGCTTCGCCTGCACATAATAAACTTAAAGTTGGACATATGTACACCATTTAACACATATATGGTATAATATATTATGAAATAGCAGTTACGTGGACAATGACATAATTTCTACAACCAGACGGCGCTTGTCCCGAGTCACGTGTTTATCTATTAGCTAAAATTTGGAATTAACTATTAAGTCATTGTATACCACCGCCAGACAATCATTTAACGGTAAAACGGAACGCGAAATAGGTTAAAGTAAGATATACTGCCTATAGCTTGAATGTTGTAGTCAAGCCAGTTTATTAATTTGTAACACATGTTTACCAATGTCACATTAGTCCGGCCACACGGCGCTTCGAATAACAAACACGAGATAAAACAGCGTAACGGGTCTTGCTTCGCTGCTACGGCGAAGGTCCCGGGCCCCTCCTAATGTATACTTCCATATCCGTCCTCTATTTTATATCCCACATTAGAACATAATGACCAAAATAGCGTATTACGCCAAACAACTCATATCCTAATGAATCTTTTGAATGTTGAATTTTGGATTTTTGTTCTTTCATGTTATTGTTATACATCTGATAAATTATGTCTATTCGTTTCCACAACAAATGTAATTTACTACTTACATTTTTATCAAGTTACCATAAAAGGTTTTGCCCACAATCTTCCCATCACAACACCATTTTCAAGGTAATGACATAACACAAAATGACAAGATCGAAATGTCGGTAAAACCTTTCAAATCATGCATGTAATTGAATACATTTTTGGTAATGTACCATCCAACCAGTGAACCAATAAGTCTAAATGTGTACGGCAAATCACAGCGATCCACTGTTGTTCCTTTTTGCTTGGCCTTATTTGTTTCATTATCTTCCTGGATAAGATGGTGATAGAATTCGCGGAGTGCTTAGATCTTCCGGGACACGCTATGGACAAGAAACCGCCGCTGTGTTTCTGTCCCGTCCCTATAGCAGGAGAGAAAGAGAAGGAAACGCAACTACTTAACCCGAAAACGTGCCGAGAATAATGATAAAAAAATATATGTCATTTGACCCACAGTGCTCTCGTAAATCAAACACTCTAAACGCGATGGTCAAAACACTAAGATCACTGTTTAAAGATTAGATATTTGCGGAGATTGTAAATTTTGATGTATCAAGACGGTTTTTTTTATGTTCTTAAAGATGTAAACTGTCCTATATTGCAGATTGATTTCACCTTGAGTAATAATTACATGTGCTACAGGTTGGTAGGTTTGAAATGATATGTGGCACGGAAACATATCCATCCGTAGTTACAAAGAATGTTCTTGTCAAATGCTTGGCTGGCAGCAACAATTCTCGTGTTGTTAGGGATATCCACTAAAATGTAATAGCTAACACAGAGTTCAGCTCTGATGGCCGAATTCTCACAATTCGTCTGAATGCGAGTCGTGGTGTTCTGTTCTTGGGCAAGACGTAAGTTCGTAAATACTTCTCTCCTACACCCCAGTAAAGGAACAATGAAGTGCGTACATCGTTGTCTTCTAATAATGGGTTCCTCCCTGTTTCCGATGTTTCTCATGGTGTATAAATGGTTACCTGCGAGGGTACGCGGTATAGAGATTAACATATCGTTGATCCAAGCTGCTGAAATTCTGATCTCATGTCCCGAGGATCAGATCTACTTACGTGAGCGCGTTAAAACACGCACATATAAAGCGGTATATACAAGCATAGCTTATTAATATAGACGTAACGAAAATGGTTCAAGTGTTTATTTAGTACACATCGGAAGTCCGTTAGAACGTGATCGGTATAGCGGAAACTAAAGTGCCGGGTAACACATGCCAAATCAGGGCATGCAATAGACATTGATATTGTAATGCCTCACATCTTACTTACGCTACATGATCGTTTGACTCATTATATTGACACGTGTGTAAATGACGTACAAAGTTGCGTCATATTGGTATTTGAATAGCTAGATGGCATGCACTACCCGGACGTCACGTTCGTGTGCAAGACGCAACATGGCGTCTAACTAATTCACTCCAGTGAGAAGGTGCCTCCAATCTAATTGCCATAAATGTTTAGTGACAACCAGACTCAAAATAGTTTATGCCAATTTAAGAATCGATTATAATTAAAATATATGATATTATCGGTTACAATGCAAACTTAAATTCAGTCGCTGGTTTTTAGAGAATCGTTTTAAGGTATTTCGCAATGATTTTAGGACGAAATGTATTTAGCCAATCTATTCAATATCTTCAAACCTTGCAGTTGAACAGCATCAATCTAACTGCTTACATTATTGTATTTTTCGTCAAGAGAAGAGGATATTAGTTAAGACGATTTAGCAACCATTGTGGGTCTGTAGCATGAGCATTTGTAGACTTGGGGAATACCCCCGACAGGGGGAATCCCCACCGAAAACCCAAGTCGCATTCTGTGACTCCCATGTGTGATTCTAACCTAGGTTCTCCATGGAAACAACCGCCGCACCAAATATTTAATGTGTGACTGGGCTTTCGTGTATCCCTTTAATCATGGAGCTACCTCCATGCTTTAACAATCATTAGACCTGCCTATCATATGTCGTATACGTTGATTGCCCGTGTAGTAACGGATCCACTTAATTGTAATTCAGACACTGCAATTCGATACCATTCACTGTCGGGCGGGCCTTCAACTGATAGCCGCATGTGTTGTGTACTATGATTAGACTTTTAAAATAGTAAAGGTGTTATTCTATGTTCTGTGTTGGACAAAATGATGTCTATTTCTAGGAACAGATGAATTAACCCCCAAGCAAACTACCGCCCGAATTCGACGTTTTGGAGTTGACAAAGTTGAACCTTGGGTATGCGAGCCCTTTTGCATCTCAATGCTGTAACGGTAAAACCGCATAGGCCATTTTCCTCTCTCCAATTTACGGACACCTTCTAGGGCATATCCCCCAGGTAGGTATACGTTCTAGCACGCAGAATATGGATATTATCTTTCAAGTAGCTGGATGCAGAGACGTACCAAATTTCAAATAGCGGAGAGCCGTTACAAAAGCAATTTGTTCAATCCTGTATGTTACCCAAAATCTCAATAGGGCCTACAATGGCTTATTTTTCAAACGGGGAGCCATGGCTTTCAAGGCGGCCCCCACGGGTACGGCGTTGCTAGATGCTACCATGGCGATATAATAATACCTTTAAAATATTGGCGTAATGAGATCCCGGGAATGGGATTGATCGCTAAGTTCAATTCACTCACATATCACACTCGTATACACAATGGCATGTTTCGGGCCTGTTTTTCATCGGATGTCCAGTTTACTAAAAAAAACAAATCCAAATCAAACAATCTATTATAAATAAATATATAGGGGTTCATCAATGTTGAAAAACTGCGTGTGAAATGGAAGATTCAATTTGTATAGCTTGAATAATAGGGTATAGACAAAACTAAATTAATACATAAGTAAATAATAAAGATAACAAAATATGACATTCTACTGAAATTAGGAATGACAAGAACATTACCAGGGATACTAGAACTGTAAAGGTGACGTTGAGAAATTACAACGGTTACACAGAAATGATTATCAATGACTGATGCTTGAAAGAGCTCGGGATACTTGTTTTCGAAACGAATTGAGAGAAGGTGCACCGAACACATCACATTTCCCATGGATCCCATTGTAGGTGGAGGAGATTCTTGAAACAAATCCACGCTTCGTGGATTTACCATACGTATTAACAAGTTCACTAAATAAATGTTTACAATGGTATTCCTGGGTGTACGTATTCTTGGTTCACTTTAATTTTTACCGACAGGAGATTCCGGCGCAAAGCATGTCAACAACCGTCGGCTGATAGCAGTGGTTTTACGTGTTCACGGTGCGGAAATATTTGTCTCTCTCGTGTCGGTCTTCACAGCCACGCAAGAAGCTGTCTCGCCCGCTGACTCTATAGACGTGTACAAACCATAGTGACTGACTGACAGTGCCAATCACCATCCAATCATCATTACTGATGAACGATATTCAACAAGCAGCGAGTGTGTGCACTACTAGTTCAGTCAATGTTTCCCAAACATATTTTGGGCTGAAAACCTGGCCACTACTTTGTTTGACTGTGTTACATTTTTATCAAATACCGGTAATTAATTAATTTATTATTGATTTCTATTTTATTTTAATTTTATTTTGGTATCTCTCTCAGCAAATTTTCCATAGATATTCCTCATTGTCATTTCAATTTGTCATTCTTGTTTTCCCCACACCTTTCCAATAGTTTTTTATAGGTTATTTCCATCCCACCGCGCCCATCCCCACATACCCATCCCTATCCCACAAACCCAACCCTAATCCACAAACCCAACCCTAATCCACATACCCAACCCTAAACCACAAACCCATCCCTAACCCACAAACCCATCCCTAACCCACATACCCAACCCTATCCCACATACCCAACCCTAAACCACATACCCAACCCTAATCCACATACCAAACCCTAATCCACAAACCCATGCCTAACCCACATACCCAACCCTAATCTACGTACCCAGCGCTAATCCACATACCCAACCATGATCCACATACCCAACCCTAATCTACATACCCAACCCTAATCCACAAATCCAACCCTAATTCACATACCCAACCCTAATCCACATACCCAACCCTAATCCACATACCCAACCCTAATCCACATACCCAACCCTAATCCATAAACCCAATCCTAATCCACATACCCAACCCTAATCCACAAACCCAACTCTAATCCACAAATCCAATGCTAATCCTCAAATCCAATCCTAATCCACACACCCAACACTAATCCACATACCCAACCACAATCCACATACCCAACCCTAATCCACATACCCAACCCTAATCCACAAACCGAACCCTAATCCACAAACCCAACCCTAATCCTCAAACCCAATTCTAATCCACAAACCAAACCCCAATCCACCCACCCAATAACATTTGACTATAAAAAGGTGATATGTTCAGGAGGGGAAAATGCTCTGTTTGATATTTTAACATAAGTAGCGCGGCAGCCTCCTTTTGTTTACTCAATGTGATACCGGGTTTTCTCACCCGGACGACAATATATTGGGTTTATTTGCTCTCCAACGCAAGAATAACATCTAGTTGCAATTATGTAAGATAGGTCTAAACGGTTTTATTCGGTTCGTTACTTGGCAAGTGTAAGCACTTTCCCTTGGATAATGATAAGATTCATCTCCAGGATGCTTCTCCGGCTAATGACGTCATTATAATGCCATTGATCGATTGAAATCTGACAGCCCTCTACCCCTGTCGTTTTACACAGCGCACCGTCACGCAGTCTTAGCTAAATTTTCATAATGGGACGAGACAAGTAAAGCTCCCCGTTGTAACACACGTGCAGTTAAACGGCAAATAAGCCAGACCCCAGGTATAATGGGGCAATGTGCCAACACGTGACCTGATTTGTGAGTGTGTGGAAGTGGTTGACATTTTAGGACCAGACTTTATTGACATCCTGAGGTCGAACGAATCCGCACAACGCATCGGAAAGCAGATGCGATGTTTGTTTATTTTAGCGATTGTATACCGTTATTTATCAATGGAGAGCGCTTGTATAGTTGCAGCCGTCTTACAACTATAGCGGCAGTAGTTTATACCGTAGGCCTATACGTCGTAATTATAAACAGAGACAGTTTTTCACTGAACCTGCCAAAACACGGACCCCAACGATAGAATCACGCCTACGGTTAATAACCCACATAATCCGTCGCATATTAAAGGTTTTGCACATCTCGGTTGCCGTTTAACGCATTACGAACACTTAATTACTACATGTCATGATATGCAGCTGTGTGACGTGTGTATCCGCTGTACACAATATTTCCACACAATAGCAACGCGTATCATCTGCAAACGAATACGGTAGGCTCGCGAATTAAACATCTCTAATAATAATCAGTACGTGCGCATAATTCCGGCAACAACTGGATATCCAGCTAACAACTGAATACTGGAGTCATACATAGACTAGCGAAGCGTGACGTCAGTTGGCGCGAATACTGGTCCCAAACAGTTTTTGGAGATTTGAAGATTTGGCAATGGATCCAGACATTTCAACGTATTAGCCTGACAAACCAATTGCAGAAATCAGTTGGCAATAGTGATCTCCATTTGTACACTAATTTAGATCACTCCGTAGTAGTTATAAATATAAACGAGGAAACAGACTTAAAAGAAAATTCACCCAATGAATTTCCATAGAACTACCTTTTCTAATTATGTTATGATAATGTAACTTTGGGATATGCTAGAATAGAAGGTTAACATCTGAAATATTAAAAAATTAAAAAATCAATTACCCCTTCAAATTTTGACTTTTCTGAAAAGAAAAGCTTTGTACGACTGTATCCTTGTTTTGTGGTGAAAGGTCACATACATAGGATAAACACGACGGTACGTGTATCATACTGTCAAAATGTTCATCCACCTACAAACAATTTACATATATCATGTCACAAGAGGGCGGTAGATAGGATTGTTAACACTTGTGTAGTTTTCCCTGCTTGCTGATGAATACTGCATTTTTATGGCAGCTAATAGTGGTGACGGGTGGATGATGGCTTGAGCGGTAGAGCGCTCGCCTCTCGATCCCAAAGTCGTGAGATCTAACTCACTACAGGGCCTCCCCGACCCAGTCCACCCAGCTCGGAATGGGTATAGAGTCCCTTCATAACCAGAGTTGCGACATGGAGAGTACAACAGTTATACTTACGTAGCCATTTTGATTCCACTGCGCACGATGAATACGTGTGTCCTATTCCGTTTATGCACCTGTTTTCCCCGTGTTCAGTGGAAACAAAATGGCCTTCAAATTTTAGGTTGTCGCAACTCTGGTTATGAAGGGACTCTAGGTATAGCTATTCTCATTAAGAGAATAAGCGAACCAAGGCGGCGGAGAAGAGAATTGGTGACCCACTGCAATATGCCGAGGCCGGAAAATATGTCACTTTACTAACATATCCCCTACGGCTCCCTAAGAGTATGGACAATCCAATTCAATAATGGTGAAAACGCAAACTGGTGAAAGCGTGCTAACGATTATAACAATAATATGGCTTTGCGAATGACAGTCGCAAGTTCTTTATTATGTACACATTTTAACTTGTGTCATGTCGGTGGCGGATCCAGGGGAGGGGCGTGTGAGCGCACGCCCCTCTTTTCCTCAAACAGGAAAAAAAAGGGAGAGAGACTCAAAAAGAGAATAAAAAGAGCAAAAGAGAATGTTAATAAGGCGGCCAATATGATTATGCATAGAAAACAATTGTATTGGGGTCTGTCATAATTTTACTTAAATTAACAACCAAGAAAAGTCGAGACATTTCACGCCCCCTTTGAGAAAATCCTGGGTCCGCCCCTGTATGTTACGTCGTATTGTATCGAATAGGTAGGGCAAACATCTGCCATCACTACAGTGTAGACAGTAGTCGTATGCGTGTATAGCGCCCTCTACGTAATGTTATAATGTGAAAAATGCTGGGGTGGGTACCGTGACGACATCTAGCGAGTGCAAGAGTATCGCAAGCCCTCTCGTGACTCTTAATATGAATTTTTATAAATCGCAGGAAATTCTCCTTACACGTCGTTGGTTTCTGTCATTGTTTGGATTACGATCACAATTCCTTTTAGTTTCTTTTTAGCAATAAACGTTAACACATTGCAGAGAAACACATTAAATACAATGTACATGTAGAGTGGGGGTGGGCTCGAACTTTCTAACGAGATTTTCCCGAGGGTTAGGCCGGCCAAATAAGCAATAATACTAAACTCGCCTCTGCAACTTGCTAAACACGATATGCATTGAATATTTAAATTGTTGTTGTTGTTTTTTTTCTCCCACTAAAATAATCTTATTATCAACTTTAACATTGTGGCGGGTTATTATATGATCGATTTACGTACAGTATGTTAAATATTTGTCTGTTCGTCTGTTTAATGTCTGAATGATTTGTTTTATTGTGGTAATGGTTGCGTTGTGTGTGTGTATGTGTGTACATATGGGTCCAAAAGGGGGACATGGAACTAAAGAGAATAATAGGATTCCCGATTTCCAAAGGCCCCGTTTGCAAATCACGTGCAAAAGCAATAGGAGCTAATTTGAAGGAGGAATAATAGAATGACCACGTGGTGTCCACAATTGCTGGTGTTGAATGTGCTTGTGTGTATGTACGTGTGTGCATGCGTGTGTTTGCTTTAGTTGTTTTCTTCAACTTCGTGTGCAAAGTCTATGGGACGATCTCTAGGTATACGAAGATTAGTGAAATCAATTCATAGTCTTTGTTCGTCAATGAGAGATGAATATAGTGTGCGTGGGGGGGGGGGGGGGGCGGCAACCCTATACCCTACATTGGATTGGGCATAACATTTGAATTGCGGTGTATTACGATCCGGGGAAGGTCAACATCCTTATTCGGTTAATATACGAAACGCTAGAACAATGCATAGAACATGCATAAACAAGTATACATATGTACACATTTGCCATAGTTTTGTCTCTCTACTACGATTGTCAGTCTGTACCGCCATTGTTTTTCATGCAAAGTTTTTGGAGGTCAATCATGCTGATTGGTCAGTATCAGCCGATTTCTTCCACGGCCCGGACGCAATGGCTTGCTGACCCACTGCGACGGGGCCATGTCGTAATACAAATCCGGACCGGGATCGGGCTGTGCAAATTCTCACTGCATTCATTTTCAATCTGCCGGATCCGAGGCAAGGTCCGGTCCATTTTCTCGTAGCGTGAACGTAGCTTAACCCCAGCGACGTACCCAGGGGGAGCCGTGGGAGCCGCGGCTCCCCTTTGCGCTTATTGAGCTTGGGGGTAACATACATGATGGAATAAATTCCTTATGTAACGGCTCCCACTAAACTTCATGGGTACGTGGCTGTGGTTAGGGATTAGGGATAGGGTTAGGTTCATACATTATTATTATTTTTACTATACCTACCCCTCCCCAAGAATACTATTTCAATGTGGCCTCATCCGTCCTAGAAACCAATAATAAGGTGCCGATGACAGAGGGCGCACTTCGTGTTAAAAATGCCACCCGAAAACTGTGCCGATTTTAAAACAAAATTGAAAACGAGGCTTTCGATAGTAATGTCTATTATAGTTAAAAGGGCGCTATCGTCACGTAAATAGAACGCCTTCATTCGGTCACAATATGCGGATTCTAACCGCGGCTGCTATCATACAAAAGGCAAGCCCTCGTAATTTTCTCATTTTTGAAGATAAAGATTAGAATTGTCGAATGCATCTTCATGGTCTAATCTTTGTAATTCACCAAATCGCTTGCTCGCGAAATTGTGGAAACTCGGTCAGATAGTTTTCCACTATTTAATGCCTATTTTTCCGGCGAAGATTTCGGCTTATTTCTTCGATCGTCAAAGCACGACGAAGAATTCGACCTGTGACTCAGCTCTAGAATGGCCTTAAGTTTGTTGATATCATTATTTCCCTCAATGAATATTGGCTAAACGTCCCCCATCGGTGTTCTAACACACTCATTTCCACAAACCATTTGGGATTTCCACGCTTGATGCCTTGTGTACACACGTTCAGACACGTGGGCAAAATGATGACCAAAATTAAGTCAGCATACGGTTAACTGTAATGAAAAGCGCGGGAAGATTTCAAAGATGAAAATTCCGGCGGGTGTTTTTTCTGGTGTTAATCCAATGGAGCGGTCATCAAAGCACACAGTCTATCGTCTCGACTGCTCGACCGCACAATGTTAACTGTGATTGATATTAGCAGATACGGTGGCACGGAATGTAATTTTGAAAAAAAGGTTAGTGGGGTATTTTTTCTGCTCTTTTTAAAATTAGTTTCCTCATTGTTTGTTTAAGCATTTAGATTATTTTCATTTGACTTATTAACTCCCTCGATCTATAGCCGCGAGGAAGTCAATAATATTTCCCAATTTATATACATGGATTACAACAACATGTTTCGAATGTGCCTTCAAGCGCGTTTGCGAAAGATAGCGTTCAGATTGTACACAGTGATTTCGATTTAAGATTTTTGGAAGGGCGATTGCTTTTCTTTTTAGGGAGGGGAATGACCTAGATTTATGAAGCTAAGTAGGACTACACGTATATGTATAGTAAGGTATAGTGAGGTATAGTTAAGTATAGTTAAAAACTTGAGTCAAATGACAAGATCACAGTCCATCCAAACAAAGGTTACTTTAAATTTGATTGACTTCTTTAGAAATTTATATCTGTGTTACTTTTGATTTAGTAATTGTCGGGAACATTGTTTTGCGTATTATTCGCTTTCGTGTCTGCTGTATGTTAGTAAAATGCCCTTGACTATAGTTTTTATGGGGGAATGCAGACAGGGCCTACATTTGTATGGCGAGCATAAGTGACATTTCTTCACAATCTCCTGATATCTTACACCTGTATTTCAAGACGAAATAATTCAAGATATCTTGAAATATTGGTAGAGATATTGAAATAGTTTTAGGGATGTAGGCCTAACGCGTACCTTGTAATGGAACTGAAGATAGCTGCAAACATGTTGGAGATATCTCGGAATGTATGTAACCTTGGAATCCTGGGTCAGTATTACTTGACCCGGAAACCTTATTTCCGGTTCAATCAAAAGCGACCCTTTCCGGGTCAGGACGTCATGACCCGGACCTTTGGGTCACGTCAACCCGGAATTAGTCAGGCCCCTGTCGGACTCGGAATCCTGGTTAAATCTGATGCTTTTCAGGTCAAATATCATCACACGGGTGTTTTTTGAGTGTATAGGGTAATAGTTATGGTTAGGTTATGGTTAGAGTTAGAAATGATTTCGAAATATCTCAAAATGCATTTAGATATATCTAGATAATGCATTTCGAGATATCTCGAAATGTATTTGAAGATATCTCTAATGTAGGCATTTAAAGATAGGGCCTATCTTCAAATGATTTAAAGACCTCCTGATCTTGAAACCTCGAAATAGGCCTAGACATCTTAACAATTATTTGAAGCAAAAGATAATGTGAATAAATGTCACTTATCCTTAATGTCACTTATCCATTATTTTTATGTCTGATTTCTGTTTAACGTCGTACGCCATTTGTGACCCGCTCTGAGAAAAGGTGATATAAGTCGCGCTATGCATTAACGCGTGGCCGACCGTTCCATTTTCAG
>JAVCKS010008891.1:0-16876 GCA_032273685.1 Pteraster tesselatus
TGTACCAAGTATCTCATGTATTTACCTAAACCACTTGGCCATGACATCCCACTTTAAAGAACTTTTTTCCCTCTTCCTCGCAGCTTTTTGATTTCTGGCTGGATTTCTTTGTCGAAGCGACTAAGGAGAACACGACAGATGTCAGGTTCCCAGTAAGTTCCCTCCCATGAAAGAATTTATAGCAGACACCAGTTGCAAGAGAAGGTGGTTGATAGTTAAAGCCTACCACTAGGTTCTGTATCGTATCCTCCAAGAGAAGGTGGTTGGTACAGCTACAGCCTACCACTAGGTTCTGTATCGTATCCTCCAAGAGAAGGTGGTTGATACAGTTACAGCCTACCACTAGGTTCTGTATCGTATCCTCCAAGAGAAGGTGGTTGGTACAGCTACAGCCTACCACTAGGTTCTGTATCGTATCCTCCAAGAGAAGGTGGTTGATACAGTTATAGCCTACCACTAGGGTCTGTATCCTATCCTTCAAGAGAAGGTGGTTGGTACAGCTACAGCCTACCGCTAGGGTCTGTATTGTATCCTCCAAGAGAAGGTGGTTGAAACAGTTATAGCCTCCCACTAGGGTCTGTATCCTATCCTTCAAATGAAGGTGGTTGATACAGTTACAGCCTACCACCAGGGTCTGTATCATATCCTTCAAGAGAAGGTGGTCAATACAGTTACAGCCTACCACTAGGATCTGTATTGTATCCTTCAAGAGAAGGTGGTTGATACAGTTACCGCCTACCACTAGAGTCTGTATCATATCCTGTCTATAATACACACCTTTTGTAGTAGGCTATAACTGTAGTTATAACCTTACCACAAGTGTCTGTATTATGAACGTTATTATTTTTCGAAGTAAGATTAAGGCACCAAAAGAAAGTGGTGAAAACTGACAAGGTTGGGACAGGGCATACTGTTAGTGGCCCAGCCCTTAGTGTAGTCTCCTTGACCAGCCCTGGGTGTAGCCTCCGTTGACCAGCCCTGAGTGTAGTCTCCATTGACCAGCATGTGATATTGGTTTTCTGCCGCTGCTGCTGCTGCTGCTGTTGTAGGTCCTTGTGTTGGAGCCTACCAAAGTAATGAAGCCCAGTTATATAACAATCAACATGGAAGACCAAGATCAAGAACAAAAGGTACTGACAAGGGCTGTCTCAAAGGTAGCATATCGTCACAACTTTGGTACCTACCCGTATTGTCCTTTTGACGCTGTGGAAGAATCGACAAACTGATAGATATACCTGACCTGCTCTCACAAAATGATAGTAAAGTCAGAATTTTCAAAAATTGATTTTTGAACTACTGTATTCTTTGCAAAATTAGCTTTCCAATGGTATATAACACATGGTGGTGCTCTAAATATTTTACATCATCATATTTTACAGTAAGCTGTCCAGTTATAATTCATTATGGAGACACAGATTCTTATGTCAATATGACGTTGTGTGACTTGATGCTCATTTCATGGGAGCTCATTTCACTTGTGTTAACACATGATACTTTTCTTGTGCTTGTGCTTGTTTGTAGTCCTTGAGACTGTGGCACGTTGGCGTTCCTGAAGGCTGCAAGGTAATGCTGAACACAGATATGCTCCCTGAATCAGATGGACCCCCCGGGCAATTGTAATTGACATGTTGGTTTTTTTTCCCCTTCCTGTTTTTTTAGAAAATCCACGAGTGGCTGTTCAGAGCTCAATCTATCAAAGGAGTGAGGTGAGTTGAATCCTGGCCCATTACTCGTTTTATTTCTGGAATAGACGCCATGCAGTATGTAAACCGCAGCATTAATGTCCAGCAGAAATATCACTGGTCATTATAGGGCACTACCGGTTCACATACCTTGTTTCGGCCGCCTGGTCGGCCGGATGAGTCTATATCATATCCCCAGCCCAAACCCCAGCATGCTAGTAAAAAGACTAATGATTGAATAGCTTTACCACTCATATTCCCAACACACTCTGAATGAACCAATTCCTATTAGTTTGAATAGTCTTACCCCTTGGGGAAAGACTACAGTAACTGTCATATTGCGTGTATGGCATTTGTTTTCTCCTTGTAGTCTGTACAAGCGAGATGACCGCTGCGTGTTTCTGTACGTCCAGCAGAACTCTGACGACTTCCAACTGTTCTTCTCCTCGGACCACCAGAGGCAAAGGTCTGCATCATTCGTAGTTTTTGAGATGACCAACCAATGTTGCATTTTTTGTTGTGGTTTGGACCAGCACAACAGCCAAAGACAATACATCTCCTACTATTCAAGTTCACTAATATTGCTTTGTTTCCTTCTTGATGTACAGATTCTACGAGCTAGCCAAGGAGATCAGTGCATCTGGGGAGCATGTGTTTGTTGGGGAGGATGATTCAGACCTCTCCAGCGAGCCCATTCAGGTGAGGAATATCAACATAGGTTAAACCAACACACAGTAAGAACTACCCATTCATATACCAGGCGGCATTGGGGCCTGACAAGATGGCTGCTATACTGACCTCATCTAATAGTGCCCATAGTCACCTCTTTGTTATACCGGAGGACTGTAATGTCTCACAAAATGGCTGCTGCACTAACCTCATCTAGTAGTGCCCACAATCTTGTCTTTGTTATACCGGACACCATTGAGGCCTCACAAGATGGCTGCTATACTGACCTCATCTACTAGTGCCCCTAATTACCTCTTTGGTATACTGGACGACTGTAATGCCTCACAAGATGGCTGCTGTACTGACCTCATCTACTAGTGCCCCCTAATTATCTCTTTGGTATACCAGACGACTGTAATGCCTCACAAGATGGCTGCTGTACTGACCTCATCTACTAGTGCCCCTAATTACCTCTTTGGTATACCGGACGGCATTGAGGCCTCACAAGATGGCTGCTATACTAACTTCATCTACTAGTGCACGCTTAGTAAATGCTAATTGTTCTCACGATTACAATTTTTGACTTTTTCAGTGCCCGATGCAAGCCGTAACTCCATTCTTGTTCAGGCCACTTACAATAATGGACTACCATTTATTTTTGTAATGAATCCTTGTCTCCAGTTCGAGTACGAGTACAACGACAAAGGTGAGAAGTTGATGCTAGGCCGTGGGACGTACGGCGTGGTGTACGCAGTCCGTGACACGAGGACACAGGTCCGCATGGCAGTCAAGGAGATACCCATCAGGGATATGAGGTTGGTGTCTCTACTAGGTCGAACAGATACTCTTTGCTCATTGTCCCCAGCGATAGCCTAGAAAATATTCTATGTCTGTGGCCGGTTCAAAATCCATGCAGACACACCCACACAAAATTTGTACCGCCCCTTTAGCGTGCATTTTTCAGAATCATTTCAGAATACAGAAAGTAGTGATGTGGACAGCACTTATAGGCAGATTGTGAAGCCCAACCATGATGTATTCATTGATTGAGATGTTGACAGTACTTATAGGCAGATTGTGAAGCCCAACCATGATGTATTCATTGATTGAGATGTTGACAGTACTTATAGGCAGATTGTGAAGCCCAACAATGATGTATTCATTGATTGTGATGTTGACAGTACTTATAGGCAGGCTGTAAAGCCCAACCATGATGTATTCATTGATTGTGATGTTGACAGTACTTATAGGCAGGCTGTGAAGCCCAACAATGATGTATTCATTGATTGTGATGTTGACAGTACTTATAGGCAGATTGTGAAGCCCAACCATGATGTATTCATTGATTGAGATGTTGACAGTACTTGTAGGCAGGTTGTGAAGCCCAACCATGATGTATTCATTGATTGTGTCCTCTTGTTCGTCTCAGGGAGGTCCAGCCCCTCCATGAAGAGATCCTGCTGCATTCGAGGCTCAGTCACAAGAACATCGTCAAGTATGTCGGCTCTGAGAACTGTGACGGCTTCTTCCGAATCTTCATGGAACAAGTACCTGGAGGTAGAAAACCTCAAAACCTAAAAAAAAAGAAAAGAAAAAAAAAAATTACTTGAAAGAAACATTTCAGTGTAAACAAAGTTAACATATCTAATGCGATTTTTTAACAAATGGGAGAAGGTGGATGATAAAGATATAGAATGCCACAAAGATCTGTATCATTTGAAAGGTGGTTAATGTAGTTATATAGCTTACAACTTGGGTCTGTATTTTTAGTCCTAAAAAATCCCCCCAAAAATAAGGAATCCTATAAGGACATGTAATGACTGCTAACATAATAATCCTCCTCCTTCTATCATCTTTGGACTTTCTTTGATTACAGGAAGTTTATCGGCCCTTCTACGTTCCAAGTGGGGACCCCTGAAGGACCACGAAGAAACCATCTCATTCTACACACGGCAGATACTGGAGGGGCTCAAGTACCTGGTAGGTTTTTGTAACATCTTAAAGAGAAATGGTTGGGAGGGTTAGGTTAAATTTGCTTATCTCTATCAAAAATATATAGCGCACCTTTCAGACATTCCTAAGTTTTGATATCTTTATATCTGCAGCATGACCAGAAGATTGTCCACCGTGACATCAAAGGAGACAACGTTCTGGTGAACACGTACAGCGGCGTGGTCAAGATATCGGACTTTGGCACGTCCAAGAGACTGGCAGGGATCAATCCATGTGCCGACTCCTTCAAAGGTGAAGCAAATAACAATACAAGTCTCAAAGATTTCCCTCCGATTTCACCTTAAGAAATGATTATTACATGTCGAAGTAATAACTTAGAGCAGCGACCTTGCATGGCATTTGTTTCTCATGATGAAGGAACTTTATCTCGATCGTTTACCTCTTAAGATTAAAGACGTTCATTGAGGTATTCCTTCGATAGATTGTAACGTGTTTCTACAGTATACGGTTTCATTTTAATATAATAAATAAATTAATAATGTTGTTGGTTCTCCCTTGTTATAAAACTAAACATTGTTGGTTTTGGCAGGTACCCTCCAGTACATGGCTCCAGAGGTCATTGACAAGGGCATCAGAGGTCACGGTGCTGCCGTAAGTGGAATAAAAAAGAAACAAGCAAATCATTTTTAATAGTCAGTACACTACACAGTACTAAACTTGCCGTTTGTTTTCCCAGGCATGAGACTTTTTTTGCTGACCAAGTGGTTTAAGTTATTTTATATTTTTTTGCGGGAGGTAGGGGTTGTTGGGTGGTATTTTACTATGCTATTTAAACACCCAAAACACAGTACAAAGTCTTATTCTGCCTGCTCTTTCCTCTTTCCTCTTTTGTGGTTTTCTGGCTACGTCACAGAAAGCCTAGAAACGCGGTAAAAAGTCCGTCTTGGCACGCTCCTTCCTATGGTTATATTTGTTATCCTTTCTACAGGCTGACATCTGGTCTCTGGGCTGTACCGTCGTCGAGATGGCATCTGGGAAACCTCCGTTTATTGAGGTCAGTTTGTTTTTTTCTTGTCCGTTCATTTGGGCCCAATATCACAGCACCGCTTGCTGTAAGGAAAGAAAATTATGCACTTAATGTAAGCGTATTTCAAGGGTTATCATAAACTGTTGGCTTGAGTGCATGAGAGTTCCTCTAATGGAATATTTCTTGCTCACTCTGCTAATGCAAAAACCTCGGTAAGCAGCAACGTGAAGCGAGTCCCTGTTCCTACTAATTGTCCGTTTGTCCATTTCAGCTTGGTTCGCCCGAGGCGGCCATGTTTAAGGTGGGTTTCTACAAGATCCACCCTGAGGTTCCTTCCACCATGTCGGAAGCTGCCAGGAAGTTCATCCTTAGGTGAGGCATTCACCGATCGTTTTAGGAGCTACCTGACCAAAAAACAGTGGCTGAATTCAGCTCTAGTAGCGCAAAATATCTTATTTCAATCTGGATTGAACACTCGTATAGAGTAATGCATGTAAATAGTACAATATTGATAAAACAAGGGACAATATCACATAAATACTGTCCCAACCTGGTGGAATGACCCGTGCTGTACACTCGTAATAAAGGATAACAGGTGGTACATTTATGACGATGTAACAAGGGACACACTGTCACAAATTGTGCCCCAACCTGGCGGAAAAGAAAAAATAATAATGTACCGGTGTTTTGCTGCCACCCTCCTCCCCATGTTCCGGTGTTTGCTGCCACCCTCCTCCCCATGTTCCGGTGTTTGCTGCCACCCTCCTTCCCTTGTTCAGGTGCTTTGAGCCGGATGCTGACCAGCGGGCTACGGCTGCTGAACTTCTCATCGATACGTTTCTGAACCGCCGTAGAATGACCCGAAACCCTGCCAAGGACTACAAACACGACCGCAGCATATCAGGTGAGCTTGGGCATAATATTTTTTGGATGCATATCAAACTGGAGAGATACGTGGTCGAACGCCTACCTCCACCAACTGGCTCTGCTTGAATGAGCCTTGGTCTTGGTCTCGTTCTCAGAGTCTCTCTGAGATTGTTGGGTCTCAATTTTGGTCTCGGTCCCGGCCTTAGTTTTAAACCTCTTTCTTGGAGTTGATCTCGGATTGTTGGGGGTTGATCTTGGATCTTGATCGCTGCTTCTTGGGCTCTTCGGTCTAAGCCTCAATCATAGTCTCAGTCTTGGTCTTGGTCATCCTCTCCTCCTCTCCCTCCTAAGACCGGCTGCTCTTGACTAAAAAACTACCATGAAAAAAAAAAATTATTTATTGTCAATTCCCATGAGTGTCTAAATTGGGTAGCATGAAAGATAACCTCTTATCGCCCTTCTTCACCATACTTTCCCTAATCATTCATAATGACTAATGATTGAATCTGCGTCCTCAGTCCTGTTTGTTTTATCCCCATCATGTCCATATTCTGGTTCTTATCCTTTGCATATCAGCAGAACCTGAGTTTAAACTTGATAATGGTAAGCCACCTCAGCAAATTAATGGATCTTGCTTTGTAATGTCTCACTTTCTGTTATTTTTTAGCTAACTTTTAAAGAAGTCGGTCCACGTAGATCATGAATTACCAATGTCACTTAGATCAGTGTCGTATATTTACACCATTTGTTGTCCCTTTTTATGAGTGTACAGCACGGGTCATTCCACCATGTTGGGGTATGATTAGTGACAGTGTATGTCCCTCATATGTTTAGTAGACCTTTCACTCATGAATCAACAATGATGTGATTTCTGTAATTAAATTCTAGAGGTTGATTTTGCCAGTCTAAGAAGTGTCAAACGAAATACTGTACGGGTTGGCTTCACAGCCTGCCTACAAATAGTAGACTAAGTCCACTAGTTTCTGTACCTGCCACAGGGCTAATTCTTGAACATGCAAAGTTGCTTGCAGCCTACCACTAGGGTCTGTATCACAGGCGAAAGAGGTTACAGTTTCAGAGGTGGGAAGAAAGCCAAAAACCCACAAGGTTAGGCAGGGACCGAAAAGACCCAATTCACATGTTTGGTGCCCGCAAGAACTCAATGGATTTATTTTCAGTATTTTATTGATTTTATTTTTCATGAGTTGAAAATAGACTGGTGCATTTTGCAAGTACTGAGTATTGTGCATGTTTGCGTGTAGAACTGTGAATGCAGCATGGAATATATATTAAGTCTAAATCCACACGCTTTGCTTGTTCTTTGTGTTTTAGATGAATTCGAATTTTCAGTTTTCAGTCTCAAAACTCGCTCACTGTGACCTGTGTCGCTTTGCCCTAAAATAATAATTTTACTAAAATTAATATTCATAAATGAAATTTAGTCTTAATAATGACCCCTTTAGAGCTAATGCAAACAAACCCCAATCTGTTCTACACGTGTACCAGCAAATAATATGCCAATATGACAAAGTCCAAGCTGTTTTTTGTTACACTATGGTATTAAAGATGTTCTGTCCAATTTCCGGCCGATTTATCCTAGAGAAATCATTACAAATGTTGAATTGATAAGTTTGGTAGGTTTGCCATTGTTATTAGCATCAAAATGATATACGGAACAACAAAATCCATCTACGGATAGTTGCAGAATATTTTCTTGTCAAAATTATTCATTGGCTAGCGGCTTTTATTCTGTAACTACCCTTTGCCGATTTGTTTTTATAACAAGGAAACACCTGGTGGTAAAGCTCCTTCATCACGGTGATTAACAACAATACCTAACTAATCGTCTGTCGTACGATGTAGTACAGTACAGTAGTACAGTGCATCATCTCACGAGAATACCTCGTAAGACATAAGTTTTTTATTCTCAAATAAACAACACTGATTATTTGACAAGATTTACTGGATTGAAATCGGACCGTACATCTTTAAACAGTCAAACTGTTCACATGTGTGAACCCCTGGAGGTTCATTAACTTGATCGCCCTCAACCATTGTACTGTCCTCCATCCCAATAAGTGTAAATAGATGCCCTGGGAAAGAGGTTTCCTTTTTGCTGGTACCACACAAAATGTATTTTTCCATTTTGCTTATCCCGCCATTTAAACTGTTCACGATTTGGCATCGACCTGCAGTAGAGATGGAATTGGACAGGCAGTTTGTTTTTCACGGCAGATTTCTTCTGAAGTGTTAGCAAGATAGATTCTCTTGGTTCTTGGGTGGTTTAAGGAAAGGTTTCGAGACAAAACCTTTCAAATCTTAGTTACAGAACATTTGTTTGCCTGCTGATTGTGATGTGGTCATTGGGTGTTTAGTTTACATCTTTAAGAACCAGATGGCAAACCATACAACGCATCAGAGCAGGCGACAGCTCTGTGCTGTGTACACTACCACAAATGAAATCATTTCAGATTGATCAGGCTGAATATTTAGGGCTCAACTAGCAGTCTTAATACAGCAAACATCGAAGCTGGTGCAAGCCCAAAATGTGAACTACTTCACTCATTAATACTGTATACACGAGATCCCAGGCTAATGTACATGAATGCCCAATCTGTTTCTGTAATGTGCTCACAGTACCGGCCATCAAGTACCGCAGCGGCAGCCGGCCCGAGTCACCCATGCCTGACACGATCAGCGAGTACAACTCATCTTCCCCAGCGGATTACGAACCCAAGTGAGTTCTGGAATTAATCAGATTTATATTCACATTGAGAATGTTTCTAATATTTGTGAGAAACTAATCTCCAGCTGCTGAAATTATAGAGTAGTTTTGGGAATGTTAGCAATAGCCAGTCCCCCTGTAATAAACAAGGGTCATATCTATAAATGACTTTACATACTTCAAAGTGATGGACCTGCTTCAGTGATTGCCTTTTTATATGTTAATTTTTTATTGTGGAAGCTTAAGTTAGTTCCTTAAATTTGTGTTTGCATATTTGTGTATCTGCTTTCTTGTTACCAGACCATCAAGGCGTTCAACCGAGCTGTTCTCTCCTGGGTAGGTGCACAGATCATAAAAGCAACAACTGTATTTCTTCATTTCCTAATGGGGGCATATCATGCACCAGCAAAACGAGCACTAAATTGTACAGCTGGTTGAAATTTAAAGGTGTAACCCATTTTCAGATTTGACAATTTTTTTGGCCGTGTTTTGTAGATTACTGCATGAGTTTGACATTTCATGTCCCCACCTTTAGAATGAAACGCCGTTCTCTAGATGTACCGAATATATCTTATAATCAAGGGTAGGTGTGCGTGGTCTTGTTGTTGTGTGAGAGATTTTCCCCGCGTGATTTTGGTGGTGGAGGGATAATCTGAATAAGCTCTCTGGCCCGACATTTGTTATTAGCCGACGAAACCATTTCCAAGTAGAACGTAGATTTTTTTATCATATCCCAGAGTTTGGTGGTTTTTTCAGTGATTTTTCTACCGCTAATAAATTAACTCTTACGGTCTACGTTTCAGACATACCATTGTCTCAATTTTTTTACGTTCAGTTAATTTTGTGCTCTCTGATCAAGCCTCTCTCCCAATCGTTTGTTTTCTTGTTCTTATTCCTCAATCGATCATTCGTTGGTGTCATGTGTACTACTGATAATGGCATTTTTATTCTGTGGTCTCTATTCAAGCCGTTCATAGCATTTGCTCTGCCCATCATGCACCATGTGTGACCACCGCTGTCATTGCTGTGGCAGTCTAATTGATTTGACTGAGACTAATGTAATAGTTCAGGGATCATCTGGCAACGTTGAATTGAGGCACTACACAATATTACATACTGTATTTTTATATTGTTTTTAATTTAAATGTTGCATTTATAAATTACTTATTAATAATTACTAATATACTGCTCCAAAGACCTAACTGCACATCATTTCAACTCGATCAATTCAGACACGGGTCATTTTCCTTCGACAGTCGAGTTAACAGCTATCCCCACATGGTCCCAAGTCATAGCTGTCCCATTCCTAACAGAGGAAATATCTCAGTCCAATTGAACATGTTGAAACAATTTAGCAGTTCAATCTTGGTGGTTATCTGCCGAACATTACATGACACCTTAACTGTGTGATTTCACCTCAGGTTTACCTCGCAAAAACATCCAAATGACATATTTCACCGTAACATGACAAATGTTCCTTTCACATAGTTGATATCACCAAGCTTACTAATAGTCCTGTGGCAACTATCTTAAATAACCGGTATCTAGTAAAGACAGCCAGTATAACTGTGCATCGTACTGTACGCCGGCGCCTGTCGATATCCAATTTTGTCTGTCTGTCTGTAGGTCGAGCGAGGACAGTACAGGGACAGCGGAAACGCCAACCACCCCAGACAGAGGTCAGGGCAGTGGCTTCTACATGTTGAGGAAGGACAGCGAACGACGGCAGACTCTAATTACGATACTGGAATCCGACCCTGAAACGATTGTTCAACGTTGGATGGGCAAACTGAGAGCTAACTCACCGCCGACTAAAATCAGTAATGTACGATTTTTACTGTCTGATATCGATACCGATGTCAGCACCGATTTCAGTTACGATTTCAGCTTCGATGTCCGTACTGATGTCGGTACTGATGTCAACATTTAAACAAATTTCAACAAATGTGCAAACAAGAGATGGTAAATGTACATATTTGCAAAACAAAATATTATATTTTGAAATACTGATATTATGGTATTAATATGGTAATGCCTTTTGGGTACATGTTTTAGGTATATCTTATAGGTATATCTTATTGGCAAGTTGTTGGTATATAATGGGCATGTTTTAGCTCTTGATTACTCTTTATCTCTCCCATCCTTCCCCAGGTACATCTCGGTATCCTAATGAGAGGCATTGCCCAATATATTAAGACAAGAGAGAGGAAGTTTGTCACCGAGTCGATAGGTTAGTAAACCTGATATTGCACTCATGCACGGTGAAACTAGTTTAAACCACCCCATAGATGTCACCACAGCAAGTTCTAGCCTGATCCAACAGTAGCTGTGGAAAAAATTAGACAACACGCAAGCAAACAAACAAGCAAACACACCAACAAACAAAGAAACAAACACACCAACACAAACTAAATTAGCAGAATTAAAGTATAGATTATGATTATTTGTTAACAGAGGAACTGAAGCTGGACTTGGACTATGATCACGTAGCGCTGGGGGAAATACAACTGGCCCTGTACATCTTTCTAGATACGGTAAGTCTAGCTGACAGAGAATATCGCAGCAAGTTCAAAGCCCTTCAACTGGTGGTGCCAACGATCAATTTGGACCCAACCACACACATCTGCAGTCCTGGCCAGTTTCTTCTCCTTTGATATTGGATAAATCTTTAGGACTGCCACAAGTTGTTTGTATCCTTAGAGAGGTGGTTATTGATGCAGGTATATAGCCTACCACTAGGGTCAGTAATCCCCACCACAATGGTACGTATTGTGGCCTGATACAAGTTTCCTACACTCACCACCAAGGCCTATGTGTAGTAAGGGGAAGGAGTTTCTGTAGTTTGTCATTTGTGTTGTTGACATCCGTGTCGTTTGACGTCTGTGACGTTTGACGTCTGTGACGTTTGACGTCCGACGTCCGTGACATTTGGTGTCCGACGTCAGTGACATTTGACGTCCGTGACATTTGACGTCCGTGACATTTGACGTCCGTGACGTGTCTCTGTTGTTACTCTTCAGGTTGTTGACGTCCTGAAGCAACATGTTAACAACATCAAACCCCACTGGATGTTTGCCTTGGATAATCTCATCAGGGATGGTGTACAGGTGGCCATCACCATCCTCTCTCCTGGTAAGGTCTGCCTGCAAGCCAGCCCACCCACTGGCCAAACAACCGGCCTACCAACTCGCCTGCCCGCCTGCCCGCCTGCCCGCCCGCCTGCCTGCCTGCCTGGCCCCCAACGGCCGGACACCTTTTGAAATCGTTCTGTTTTTTAAAATTTTGTTCTTGCAAGCAGAATAAGATCACTCCGACTGGGTTTTATTTCCCTCTTCAATCTTGCATTCAGCTTTAATCCAGTAACTTTAAATCAGTTTTGTAGCCTCTAGCTTCCTGGTGCATACTTCCCTGTCGCTAAACATTTCCTGCTTGCTATTCCACCTTGGACAAATGCGTGCACAGACCAACGTTGTAAACTTGGTCCCCAGTAAATAAATCTGGCCTGTAGGTTACTGACCGAGAAAAATCAAATTGGTAAAATATTCAGTCAGGATCCCGGTTTCTTAGCAGCGGATGATTTGGTGCTTCAACTACGCAGTTGTTATAATAAATGACTGACTGTCCCTCCGTGCATGTGCCAGTTCAGATAGTACACTCTAAGGTCTGACTCAGTAGGTAGCAGACCCAAACTCAGCCAGATATGACCTCCTACTTTATTAGCGACGATAGCGTGTCTGATGACTCTGACTCGAGCTCGCAATTTCGGTGTAGATTCTCCATCGCTTTCCAAAGTTGGGCACGTAATGCAGTATTGTGATTCTAATTTTACTTGCTTATTTTGTGCTTGCTTATTTGTCTGCTTGTTCGTTTGTCTGTTTGTGTGTGCTTGTGTCTGTGTCTGTCTGTGTCTGTCTGTTTGCTCGTGTGTCTGTCTGTTGTTTGCTTGTGTGTGCTTGTGTGTGCTTGTGTCTGTGTCTGTCTGTTTGCTCGTGTGTCTGTTTGTTTGTTGTTTGCTTGTGTGTCTGTTTGTGCTTGTATTTGTCTGTATTGTCCGTCTGTTAGTTTGTCTATCTGCCTTATCTGTCTGCTGTGATGTATATCTGTTTGTCTATCAGTCTGTTCATCTGTTTTCCTGTAAAAAATAACAATTACTAAAACCTTGATTTAGGTAATTATTTCCACTCGACATTAATATGAATAATTGACAATTCATCTGCCTAGACTTGGGCCACAACATAGTCCCACACCAGGACCACCCCGACAACGGCCACGTCCACCACCACCACCACGCCCACCAACCTACCCTCCATCACCAGGATGAGGAGGGTGTCAACACTTCGGGCGTGTCCACCCTCAGCTCCAGCAAGTCCCACGATCGGGACCTCTTCATGGAGAGGGCTGCAGCATCCACGATGCAGCTGGAGTACCGGACTCTGGTCCAGGAGCAAGGACGGTGAGAGGATACTTAGCAACTGGTCTCTTAGCAACTGGTGTCTTAGTAACTGGTCTCTTAGCAACTGGTGTCATAGTAGCTGGTGTCTCAGTAACTAGGGTCTCAGTAGCCGGTGTCTTGGTAACCGGTGTCTCAATAAGTTGTCTCTCAGTAACTGGTGTCATAGTAACTGGTGTTACAGTAACTGGTGTCTTAGTGACTGGTGTCTTAGCAACCGGTGTCTTAGTAGCTGGTGTCTCATTAGCTGTCGTGTCAGTAACTGGTGGCTTAGTGACTGGTGTCTCAGTAAGGAATTAAAAGAAAATCAGTTACATTCAGCTAATTGTTTGGGTATAAAAAGCTGTATTAAGGAAACAACGATGCTGGACTGTAAAAGGGCTGAAGAAAATAGGTTCGGCTAAATCGGGCGTGGTAAAATAAAATACAATTCTCATTGTGCTCAAACCTTCTTCACCGACTAGGTTACTGGGTGATCTACTAGACGTACAGAGGACACTCAATGACATGCTGGGTGGTCAGATCAGGACAGGTCGTGACCTTGTCGGTCATATGAGGTCAGTGAACTTTAACCTTTCGAACCATACCCAATTCTAAGCACACTGGACGAAATGTTGAGGTCGGCCATCACCGCTTGAAGTTTTCAAATGTTGAGAATTCTGCGGTTGATGACGTTGGCATTGCTGCCTTACCAATCATCAATCTACTTTTGTCGTTGTCCTTTCAGAGATGATAGTAATGGTGCTGAGGACGTACAACAAGGTAATTACTTACCGGTATAAATCTTACTGAATAAATGAGTAATAAAGTAGGCAATGGGTATTCTATCAGTACGTTTAAGCATTAGCACAACTAACTTATGGACAATACATTGTATTCACAATCAACTTATTTCTAATCGCTACTGTCCTAAATCTGAAAATAATTATTTGAAATATTACTTACTGGTTGGCCCCAGTTTCCTGTGGAGGGAGGAAACCGATGGATCCCAGGTACCCAGCCACGGTCGGTCGCATTAATGTAACATTTTTGTATTTGACTATTTAGATGTATCTTCACTGCAACCAGGGACTAGGGAGTTGATTGATTGGCTGAGGAGTCTAAATATTGATGAGTTAAGCATACAGAAGGTATGAACCTAAAGAGGGCAGGTATATATTGAACCGCTCTTGAACCACTCAATGCAGGCAGTGTGACTTGTTCAGTGTACCTGCCTTATCGTGGGGGTGGTGGTTGGGATGGGGTAGTGGTTTGGTCAGGGTGGGGGTTGGGGGCGGCGTTGTAGGTGTAGGTACTAGGGTGGTTTACAATGATTTAAATGTTAGGGTTAGGTTCTCTCCAAGTAAACAAAAATATATTTTTAATGTAGCGCTATTTTGTTTCTTTTGGAAAGTTTGTGATGGAGGAGTACACCTTGGAGGTTGTGCAAGAAATGATGACCCGTAAAGATCTGAGACACATGGTACTCAAGTAAGTAGCATGTTTCAGTAATTAATAAATCAATAATGATGATGAGGAAATATGGAATGTTTGGCGCAGTGTTGCTTTCCAGTAATCTCCCCACAGTCAGCCCCGACTCCATGGGGGTGCAGTGGACATCAGTACACCCCTATTTGACTACCTGTGGCGCTTTGAGAAGCAGTCTTAAGTTGTTTTTTGTGCCCCTTCCCCCTCCGTATTTTCGTCCTGTGCCAGGGCTGGTTACCCTTCAAGTGCATGTTTCTTCACCTAAACATCAGTTCACCCTTGCCGTTGTTTGTTTGTCTTCTCAGGGGAGGCGTACAGTGTCGGATCTGGACTGCCATTCAGAGACACAGAAGGGATCCAGCGTAGAAAAAAAGACATTGCGTTTGTGGACAAACCCTGAGACATAGAAGGGATCAACCAGCTCATTCAATGTGTGAAGAAACATGAACAAAGAAAATGAAAATATTAACAAAAACAACTAGATGTATGTGCTTTATTATGAACATACAGTTTGCCAGGCCCATTCGGCTACTTATTTTATCATGTACTGCCAATTCTTAATTTGTATTTGCTTGTTTTTATGGCAAATGTTTTAACAATTCTCTTCCCATATATGTTGAATTTCTAAAACAAGTGTAGTAGAAGCAAGTAGCTTAGCGAATAACAATTTGGCTGAGCGAACAACAATTTGGCTGAGCAAATAACAATTTGGCTGAGCGAATAACCTGAATTTGGCTGAGCGAATGACTATTTTCCTAAGCAATATCTATGTCTGAGTAGTTGTAAGTTGTTCTAGGTGTAAGCGGTAGATTTTGTATATATTCGTATTGTATTATCATTGCCGAGTGTGCTTGACAGCATGCTTCATTTGTCCCAAGTCTTTGCCTAGCAGTGGACATCCTAATTGTCAAGCAGCACCCTACCGTAAAGTCTAACCAGATGAAGAACTAAAATTAAAACTGTAAATTAACATCGAAGCGTTTTAGATTGAATCAGATAGAGAATGTTTCAATTTGAAAAATATTTGTCTCCGAACTGTAAGTCACGATTGTAGTATTTGTTATCAGATGATCCATCAATTGGATATGTTTAAAATATTCACGGACCCCTACGCCTGAGTTCTTATCGCAATATTCCATCAGTAGGATGCGGATAATGATTTAGCAGACCCACAGTGTTTTAGATTTTAGCTAGTGGTTTTTATTTGCCATAGCATGACAGTTTCAAAACAGATTTGTCATTTGTCATGTAGTATTGTGACATGTGTATATAGTGAGACATTTTAATACTTTTTAACTGTTTTCCTTTTGTTTCTGTTTGCTTTACAAAGTGAATCATGAAAATGTAATATTCCTGTTATTTTATCAGTGAACTACAAATAAAATATACAGTTACTGACTGTAAATTTCGGTGATTTGTCTGTGAGAATTGTTATGACGACTGTTTTATGTGTCGGAACCCAGTAGATTTCTAAATTGATCCAGATCTGGATTTTTAAGCATAAGTAAATGCATGTATCCCTTCCCTGTAAAGTTTACACCATCTGAGCGAAAGAGGGCGCTAGCATACGACCTCAAAACAGTACAGCTGGCGGGGATTTAATTTGTGTGTTCGAGTGGGGCCTCAATTGAAGTGACGTGAAGAATTGTGTGTATATATTGTTCTAAGTTCTATGATATATTGTACGTCACGTGTTTGTGTGTGGATAACATGCATGTTAATTTGATTGACAGATTATTGTTGACCGAAGTGTACTGGAACTAATTCTAAACACTAGGCCTATGTCACTATAAATTATACTTGTGGTATGGAAATCCACAGAGTGTGCTGTGCAGATGGGGATTAGTAGAATAACCGATAAGTTATTATCTATCAATAAAGAGATAGTCAGACACCAGAGTCGGGCCGAGGCACATCACAGCAACAATTTGATCGGGTAACTCAGATGATTCGCCGGGCGTTCGTGCTTACGACGGCGAAGACGTCAAACTTTACGAAAAAGGTAGGCCTACCTTGTAGTTGTAGGCTTTGAAATT
>JAVCKS010008901.1:0-11899 GCA_032273685.1 Pteraster tesselatus
GAGAAATGCACCAGTTTGATTTAGTTCATATATCGTAATCCGAACCATAGCGGTAAAGTTTATTCATCGTGGTGATGAAATAATAATAATAATAATAATAATAAACTTAGCCTATGTCTCATGATGTAGTCAATGAATTCGGAACGCAACGATTCAACTGCCTACTGCTAGTGTTTTTCAGGCGATGTCGTCCTGCTTATATGCATTTACGAGGGAGGCACAAGTCAAAACGTCGCGTTCCCATTTGTTGACTACATCCTGAGACATAGGCTAAGTTTATTATTATTATTGATGTTTGTCACCACAATGAATAAACTTTACTACTACAGTATATTGATCACGTGGTTCGGATTACGATATTATCATATGAACTGAGTGACAACAGTGAAAGACAATTATCTTTGATTTGTACGATCTGGCCACAACAATTTGGTATCAACAATAATTTGAAAGTGAGTAGAGAAATGAAATTTTTCCGAAAAAGGGTGCATTTCCCCTTTCTTCCCCCATAAAATTTTTGATAGGAATAACCACTAGTCAATTCCAATGCACTCTCTAAATAACGTAAATAATGCCTAAATAACGGCTTGCTTTCTTTCTTTCCTCTAGTGAGAGTGAAATTGACCACTGGCATACAATGTTTACAATGAGCACAGATTTCACATTACCGGTACATCAAAACAATGTGGGTAGTTTGATCTTCTAAAATGGTACATAAATACTTTTACAACAATATAACGACGGGGCGAAAGACATTCTCCTGAGATAACACAATCGTGAACATTTTCATCAAGAAATTGTGAAATTTCAACATTGGCGGCGGTATATTATGGGAAAACAGAATTTGGGACATTTCCACCCTAATATTTCTCCTATTAAAAGTAGAAAAGTTTTGCAATATAAAAACTTATTATTTACTATTTTGGGGGGGGACAGAAAAGGGGAGGGGGGCAGACTTCAGCCATTGCACAAGAAAATTAGTACATGACACTGTGAGAAACCTACAACTGTGCTAAGCACTGGGGGCTGTATGAAGAGTTGATACAGGATTTGTTTACCCACACCATGGGTCTGTGCCGCAAGCTGTATCAAGATTGAATACGGTTTTATTTAGCCTACCTCAAGGGTCTGTTCTGTGGTGAGAAAGAATAACCCACAGAAATTACTTTCCGGATAAAACCCAACCAAGGACCAAAGACCTCAGTGGTACAGTATATGAACTCACCATAGCAAATGTGAGAAATGTACCACTGTGGAACCTGAATTGTTTATGGTGGAACGACACTAAAAAAATTGACGTTTGATTTTCAGTTCTGTTTTATCGGAACCTAAGCAGAATGATTTAATGTTGATTAAACTATCCGAGAGAATATTAGTTTCTACTAATTGAATCAAGTGATTTGGTTATACATGTGATAGGGTGCAATCTGTAGGGAGGTGGGGGGAAAATACAGCGATCAGCAATTGGTTAAAAAAAAGGAAAATTATATAGAGTTAACGTTAATATTAAACAGGCATTATTTATGTACCATGATTAAAAAAAAAAACCACTCAGATTATTTCAACCATTTTAATGTCGAAACACTGTGCTCAGTAATAAACAAAAACACCACATATTACAACCATGAGATAAAAGGAAAAAAAAAAAAAAATCATGATTAAAGAAAGCCAAGAGTTAATAACTATTGAAAATAATGAAATTATTTACCTCTGGGATCAAGGACCCTCTGATAGGGGTGATCCCTGATTGATCTCCGTAATTTGGGGACAGCACCTGATGCGTATACAAACATGTCCAAGCAGGTTAGGCACAAACACATACATGCACAAGTAGAGAGTCAACATTGTTATTGTAATTGGTGAACAAATGTAGAAGTGAGGAAACAACATGTGGAGCAGAAGTGGCAAAAGTGGGGTTTGGATGAGGGGGCAGGGGTGGGGTTTGGATGAGGTGGCAGGGGTGGGGTTTGGATGAGGTGGCAGGGGTGGGGTTTGGATAGAGTGGGGTTTGGATGAGGTGGTAGAAGTAGGATTAAAATATGGTGGCAGAAATGGGATGGAATGTGGTAGCAGAGTTCGAAGAGGATAATATCACGGAAAATGAAAAGATACAGGTATGAAAGAGTTTTGGAGGAAATAGAAAAAGCTTCACAGAAGTTAGAAGAGAAGGTACATGTATAATGAAGAAAAAATTGTGAATATCAGAAACAAGGTTAAGTTTTTGGTAATGAGACAAATGGCTCAATTTGTAGTAAAAGTGATAGTAGGCACATGTGGATTTGAGATCCACTCTTTGATGTGAAGTATTAAAAAGAAGGAAAATTCAAAATCAGAATTCAAAAGTCATAAATCATAAAGGAGACATGCAAGACCTTCTCTTCAATAAAAATGAAAGGTAATCTTCTTCCAGAATATCTTCGGATAAAAAAGGTAATTTTAATGTGAGATGTTTAGAAAAAGAACATGCTATGAATTTAATATAACTGAACTCCACCGTGTTAGGTTCTTAAAAACCAAGAAAGATTTTAAGTTATTAAAGACTGAAAGGCAAGCATGTCTCCTATTGATTTTAGTAAAGATCATTTGAAGAGTGTGGTTCAAAAATGGCACAAACGTCAAATCGATAATTAATTTAAAAACAAAACACCACAAGATAGTTCGCAAAACATTGCTTGTAAAATTTGAAGAGAAAAAAAAAATTACTGTCACTTCTCCAAACCTACATTGGTTTTTCCTCAAAACCAAGAAATTTGAAATCCTGTTTTGGAACCAAACTCTTCATTCGCACATTCACGATGTTAAAACTTCAATGTTCATTGCAACATTGATTTGTGTCGCCGGGAACAAGAGCAGCTACTGTTTCTTGGGGAGGGGGGGGGTCAATATAGTTTGAAGTCATTGCATGACCTCTTGATCCCGAGGAAATTTGAATGGGTGGCAAACACTCATGAAAGTGCAAAATAGTGCAAATGCTATAAATTTCTAGGTTATGTGAAATTTTTATTTCGACCCGAAGTCCCAGAGTCACTGCACACCTTTTTATGAAAAAAATATATTTTATTGATGTTTTTTTTTTCTTTTTAATGAGTGGATTGTAAGTTTCATTCCTAATTCTATAGTAAACCTTAAAATGTTTAGATTGTAAGATCACTATAAAAACATATTTTGCATATTTCTTATTTGGTATTTTTCCATCCCCCAAGTCAATTGTATCAAAAGCTACAGAGAAAGTTTTCCCCCAGTAGTGAACAGTTAGTGAAATCACAAAACTAATTCTTGTCGAAAGGAGAGGTGTTAACGCTGTTAATATTAAGAGGGAATATCGGCATAATTACAAACCCTGAAATTCGAGCCTCGAATTACCTCATATTGAGCTCTTTCGAGCTGTTTTGTTAGAAACGACATTATCGACTATCGGAGCTTGTACTTCTGAAAGTCCAACCATTGAGAATTAGAGGCTCGAACATAGTTCCTCTTTAGGTTATCGAAGGAGTTATTTGTCCGATATTACGCTAATAACGATTAGAGTGCTTCCATTGTTTATCAGCAAAGTGTAAATTAGTGTTATGGTAGCGCGAGTCTAAGCTTATTGCCTGCCATGGATATCAATCTAAAACGGCACTTTTTTAGGAAAGAAATGAACCTGCGCAAACCTAATTTTTTTGTTATATATCAGATTTTATCAAAATTTATGAGCAGAACATTTTGCAGAGTATCAGAACTTTAAGTATTGATATTGTTACATTCTTGAGATTGTTTGGAGTGTCCACATTTGGAGTGATGTCCCAAAAAGTGGGGCGAGTGGCTACATCTGGGGAGCTACTGTTAGTGGCTGGATTATCTGTCAACAAATCTAGTTTCCAAGTCTTGAGAACGCCTTTTTGAAATTTCACACTAATTTTGAAAAAATGTCAAAAACGTATCCAAAATTAATTTGATGAAATTGTTCAAAATATTCCTATAAGATGATGTTCAGTAGTTTGCTAAAACTTGTTGAGGTTACCACATGCAACTTGCCCGGTGCACGTATAATACTCTTTGGCTAAAATAGTGAATTATATTGCTTTTTTAAACAAAATAGTACACACACAAAACAAACCCCCAGAATAACGATAAAATTTTGCTTTTACATTGTCCACTTTTAAAATGAAATATATATATATTTATATATTTATATATTCGGTAGAAAAAGGAAAAAATATTTTCAAAGCACACCCAATATTGTCTCTCTCCTGGAAAAAAGAGAAGAAAAAAAAGAAAAAAAAAGAGTTTATGTTGCACCATATTGAAATAAATTTATCACGTGACAAAAATGTAGCAACTAATGTTCAAATATGCATGTCTCGTTGGGTGTGCAGGACTAGGAATAATGATTACTTATAGTCCATTGTCCCCATCCCCTAAGTATCGTCGGTAGGGCTCGCTGTGTCCCCGTGTGCATAGATCAATGCACGCCGATACACGACATACCAATTGTACCCTCAGTGGGCGTCGGTGGGTACTCCAGCATGGTGGGTGTGACGGCGTAGGGATAGTGCTCGTACGGCGAGAACATGAATCCAGAGCCATCCGCCGTCGAGACCATAGGGGGCGCCATCCCATTCGCCAGGAGGGTCTGCCCGCTGGCCATACGGGGGAAGAGGGTAGCGCCGGGGTGCCCCATGGAGGGGTGTGCCATGAGCGGGTGGGGGTGTGTAGCGGGAGTCGGCGAGCGCAGTGGCTGGGGGATGAGGGCGGTACCCGGTGGGATCATCTGACGTGGTGAGGCTGTGTGTGTGGGGTAATAATATACACATTATTAGAAATCACACAAATAGCCATCGCTAGGACATTTATTGGCGAATGCCCTTAGGCTAAATAAAATATGGAACATAAAAAAAAAATAAGTAGGTCTCAAAGCCCACACATGTATTTCAAGACAACTTGAAAAATAGTATCGAAACCTACTTGCAATGTGCGTCTTGAAAATTACTACATTTTGAAGTGCAAATAAATTTAGCCAAGGTAGCTAAGAATTATTTCATTGCACTAGAAATAGCATCCAACAACAATACAATCGTGAGATAATTTAAACAGATATCAATCTTTTACGAGCAGTCTGTATTTGTGGACAAGAAGTCGGAGACATTGCGACGGCTACCCATAGGCAAAAGTATCGAGCATTGCATTCCGAACTCGCAGGCATTGAGACACACTTTTGTCTTTCTTACTCCATTTGATTAACCAGCACGGCTGCGCCAAACAAGAAAACATGGACACACAGATGCAAACCAGTGAGGGCCAAGATGGTGGGCAGAGCTGAGGGATTTTGGGGAGAGGAATGTAGCGAGTGGTGTTAGTGTCGAGCAGAAGAACGGGTAATGTCTTTACCTGGGATGAAAGTGCAGCCACCAGGCGGTAATTCAACTAGAACAGAAAAAGGTTCAAACCATTCTTAATGCAACGCATTCGTGAACACACAAACCAACAACCATCCCAGTTGCATCCAAGAAAAGAACAGTATGAGGAGACAAGAAAATTATGTTAGTAGCTAACCCAAATATATGCATGTATCGCGGAGTATAGTAACTAAAGTATGTTATTTCATGCAGTGTGGAGGGGTTTCAGTCATGTGATCTTTTCAAGTAGACTACTTGACGAGCATTATGACACAGCCATTAACCTAGTTAGTCTTTGCCAAAGACATTAGAGGGCGTGCTTCCAATTCCTGTGCAACTATGGAGCCGTAGCAATCCAAGTTTTGGAAGAAAGCATCCTCTTGTGAAGTAAAGGATGATGGATGCACATTAGGGAAGGTCTTGATAAAGACTAGTCAAAACAAAATCACATGACTAGGTGATGTCCGCTTGAAATGCCTCTCTACCGGTAGGCACTAAAGGTCGTCTAAAAAAATACACACCTTCAAAAACCCATAGAAAAGTTTTTTTGATCAATTAATTTGTGTCTAAAATACTACACCATGATTTAAGTTCTTGTTGAGAATGAAAGGCATGGTGTATTCTGAAAGGCCAATCACATTGATTCCCAGTGCGAAGCCTCAAAGGACTTATCCATTGGCTCTTCATGGTACGGTACGTGCAAGAAAGTAGTGAAATAGCATTAAATAAACACGGAATTGAGTGACCATCAAAGTGTGTGTTCATTTTGAGACATCCTGTGTTTTAAATATTCAGCACACGCGTGACACGGTCACTGTGTAAATCAGTAACTTGAGCATACTTGAGGCAACTTAAGTGGGGGTTCTAACCCACAACTTCCTGTCGTCAATTTCCGGACAAAGACGAGAGATTGTAAGGGTTTGAATTAGTAATATTCAGAAGAGGGAATTCTTATACCAAGCATTATTCTACAGCTACATAATGTTAGCACTATCTTTAAAATTATTTTGAAAAGAGTTTGGTTAATCGATGGTCTTGTTCATAGTGTGTACTTTAACCCATAGCTTCTCAAGCTCAACTGTCATTCGCACATTATTGATGAAGATGCAGGATTCCTTGTACACCATTTCAAGCCGATTACAAAATTGTTACTTTTGGAAATTTGGAAAGAGCATGCTAAACAAGTCAGGCAGGCACACACACACATATATGCATGCTAGTGAAAAGTATCTCTTCAACCTAGCAGAAAGCAGGGGACCACTATGAGAACATGCACAGACAATGACCTACTCTGCTTGCACGATAGATGCCCAACCTTTAAGAGCTGTGTTTGACAACACATTTACACCAGTCAGAAGTCTCAAAAATTAACCAGACTATTTGCAATTTGTTATCACTGGGACATGATGGCGTCCAGGTAGTCTTATTATTGGCCTTAACGAATTCTAATGATGCCATCTTTTCTTTCTCAAGGGTAGACATCAAGTGCAAACTTTGACTGGTGTAAACGGGCTCGGTCAGATGCAAATTTATTTTAGGGGGCAAGCCATTCCATAACAACCTGTGGGCAATGAGTGGGCAAGAAGGACGACCAGAATCGAGACGTCTTTGTACAAACAGAGCAGGTCAAGGATGGGTTAGTTGTAATAGAGATGACAGAGAAAACAAAAACTGGTATATTCCAAACTCTGCCCGTCTCTTTGGGACGGACTTACTAAGAGGTGTGTTCGGGTTGCAACCAAGTGCTGGTTTGCCGGTGGTATCCCTGAAGGTTCCGTTGATGATGGCAAGCTCCATGAGCTGGCGCTTCTTCAACTCATCTTCGCCATCAGCCTACAGAGAGAAAGAAACAAAACGAGGCAACGTGTTTACATAATTATTAACATATTCTCATAAATGATCTGCTCGCACCTTTGGACAGACAGACAGCAGACAGATAAGAAACAGAGAGACAGACCCTGTTCTGGATGGCTCGACCTCCCTCGGCCATGCTGTAAAAACCCAAGAAATACTGCACAAATATTATGAGCAGTCTACATTTTAGATTTTATAACGTTGGGTTGGGCCTCCACGCTTCCAAAGTTTTGTACTGTGAGCCTCATCTTCACCATCAACCCAACAGTAAGAGAATCAGAAGGCTTTGATAGTGTGAAATTGCATCTTCCCGCCCACAGATAGTGATACAGAAACATTAGACCAGAAGATGTTTAATGTTCAAGCAAATACGGCAAGCTAAGTTCTAAACCCAACATAATAACAAACATAGTGTGATTGTCAAACGTTTCGATCTGAGGTTCAGTGACCGACTGCTTGCATCAGTTACACAACCACGAACCAACTTGATTTCTTCATCGTCTATTTCAGATTTTTAGACTTAAAAAAAAAAATCAACCAATTGCCAAGGTCTCATTTTATTTCTAGGAAATGATTTTAATTTGGCACTGTGGCAATGAACAGCCGATATACCATGTCAGGGAAAACAAGAGAAGGGGGTCAGAGGTAGATTCCTTAGTTTGACTGCTCCACACCACATGTAGTCCCCAGGCCTGCTTCACTCTGTCAAGTAACAAGCCAGGACCTGTAATTCAAGATGGCAGGTGTAACCCCTCATGACCATGCTGAGAGGTGACCCTTGACCCGACCCCCCTATAAAGCACCCCCTATGAAGCGCCTGGAGTCAAGCAGTCAATCCCTGCTGATCCTAAACTGAGACACACACAAACATCTTATCCTTGTGGGAAAGTCTTACACAACAAAACCCAAACCAAGCAGTTTGTGGACGTAGCTTAAAGAGGTGACACTGTCAATGCCACGCATTGTAAAAAACCTCCTATGAATACCGGTATATCCACAGGATAACATTTGCACAATGTTATTGGTTTTTTTTTTCTCAATTTTGTTTTCTGGCTAGTGTGAAAACATTTTGGGATTTTGCAGTTTTTTGATTTCATTCTACAATTTCATAAGAGTTTATTCTCAAGTGATGATTAGGAATGATAATGGGTCATTTCCACCAGTGTTCTCGCAATTATAAATTCTTATTCTGATATCGCTCGCATGCTCTCTACTGGATATCAAGCCCCTAAATTTCTAGAAAGCCCCAATTTCCACTGAATTAAGAAATACCCAAACATCAATTTCCTCCGTGGTGGAGCAATTTCTCACATGCTCTATCGGGCGTACGTACATGTACAGTGTCCGCTGACTATTAAACCCTAGATACACTATTGTTAGAAAGCTCCATTTTTATTCAATTTAGAAACACCCACACCAAAATTGCTTCTATTGCACTGTCACAACTCATACAAGTTGGATGTGTCAGCAATTATTCATTATTCATTATTTATTATTCATGACAACAATTTACATTGAAGTCAGAAAAACAATCCCAACCACTCATCCTCTGTTTTTATTTATACAAATGCCGATGAATTTTTTGTTATTTCCAATTCCCACCTTGCGTCTTATTGTGTTATGTACACACCGGCGACTGTTTACATTTCATTATTTCGTTGGCATGTTTTGTGTTTTACCGTTGTTTACATTTCATTATTCCATGGCCAGGTTTTTGTCTTTTCCTTGTTGGGCTTATCCAATTGAGTTTGATTCAGCCTAAGGGGGGGGGGGGGGAACTACAACATATTTGCTCGCTTGAATTGAGTTTGCATTTGGCAGGGGAAGAGGAAGGACGGAAGACAATCGAGCACAAGATCATCGAGCACAAAATAAAATTTAAAATGTCGCACAAGAAACAGCACTGCAGTTGTATGTACAAAAGAAGACCTGCCCCACAAGATGGCCACTGATATTACAACATACAGTGTGTGCAAATCTTTTAACATAAAATACCAGATGCACCATCCTACCATTTGCTTACATTATCACCATAATAAATGCTCACTTGGGGGGGCACTAGAGTTGACAGACATTTTACTAGACTGTATACTGGCAGCATTCCAGGCCCAGTGGCCAGGTCAATCATGGGGAGAAACCCCCTGGGGTAAAGGGCAGAGGTCACTGTTGAGCTATGTAGGGGATGGTCTTGGCTGAGTGAGGCAACTGAGCATATTGTTGGCTGATGACTACAAACTGAATCAAAGTGACATTTCTGTACGGGGATGGTGTAAGGGAGGAATGACTATAGGCATCTTTCCTTAGAAAGGAAATGTTTTAACTTCAGTTGTGGTACATGCATACACATGAACAAAGGATTCTAGTTAATAGTGCATCACACTGTCTAGAGCTCAAGGTCTGGTTCTTGGGAAAACACTTCACCCTCAAGTGCCTTTCTCTGCCAAGTTGTGTAGATGGGTACTGGCACATGCTACAAGAAGAATCTAGTATGGCAGGTGGAACCCTAGTTAAACACCTTATGGATCGAGGGGGCCACTAGGCCCAGAATAGACTGAGTTTTGCAATTTTAGTATCTCCAATTTCTACTGTACATGTATATAAAAATGAATTCTTCGAAGCATTTGGAACAATGAAACTACTACAGTGACACCCACGTTAACAAGCAATTGCTTCTCTCTTACATGTATACATCATCTTGAATGTCTGCATTAAAAAGACCTGCTTATACTAAAATGTTTGGAGGATCAAAACTAGGCTATCAGAGTTTGGAAAAGAGAGTTGTAGCTAAAGAAAGTACATGAATGAAATTGTTTAGTAATTTTTCCAAAATTTGATTGGGACAATACCCTCAAATCTTGACCACACCCAGATCAAGAATTCAGTGAAGGGGTCTCATATAAACAATTTTATTTTAAAGGCTCTTTTTACTCCAAACTTCAAGGATTCCCAATCTAATTTCACTCCCACAATCATTTGAGTATATTCAGGAAAGTGGGGGGCCCCTTTAATCATCAAATTCTCCTATAAGAACACATACATTCCTGGAATATTTGCACAGTGTTCAGAAGTCCCCTCATTATCAAGATGGACAACAATAACTATGGCACTTGGTGAAGCTTGAACACTGAAGGCCCGAGGCAACAATTTCAGGAAAATGGTTAGGATATTTTTAGGTATACAATGCAGGAAATGTCCCTAAACAACAAGGAACTTAGCTTATGGCAACAATACATATTTCATAGAATTTTTTTATAGTTTTTAATAATTATTCTTCATGGACAGTGTAATGTTTACCTCGTGCAATTAGCGTGGCCCTCCAAGTTGTCCAATTTATTGTCATTGTACGTTGACAATATACGATTTCTATAGAGCTCTCTACGCTGTTTTGTTTCCTGCTGCGCAGTAGAATTCTCAGGCAGTCAGGTAGCCATAAACACGCCACTTTCCAAGTTACTAGTGAAATTTTCGTAATTGGTAAAGGCAGTGCATTTGGGAACATTGTTATTTGTTTAATTGGCGGTTGCGTCCATACAAGCAATGTTTTTCTCTGATGATAGTTTTCCTTTAAGATGTTTTTTTTTTCTCTTCAGAATTATAACCCCATTGTAAATCCTGTGCGCAAAAAAAATGATTACCAATACATCATGTACTGTATTTACCAAAAAACAATGTTAATAAAAACCGAAGAAACCACCATTACTTTATTATTACTTCTTACAAGTATAATAAACATTCCGGCCTCCGAGTCCTACGTTTACAGGCAATAAACCGACACTAAGCCGCGTGGTATTTGCCGCATTCACGAGACCGCTCCCCTATCAGCCAATCCTTCCCTCCACCCCCTCCCTGTTCCATCTGCTGTTCTAATTAGAACATTGGTGCCTGACTTCCCCGCATACACTGCAGCTATTAAGTACAACGTTGTATCTAGTTTCATCATGGGATCCGCACACGGAGCTCAATAATATTTGAAAACACACGCAAATGATTCAAATTCCTTGGACAAATAATCATGACATTTGTTTGTTATTTGGGTGGGTGGGTGGGAATCATGACATTTGTCTTTGGGTATGGGCAGACATGGAGTATATATATATATACGTACTGTATATATATTGGCTGCTTAAGGATTTATCTGTACGCTTTTTTACCATGCGAACTAATATGAAAATGAGTAGCATGTTGTTAAACCTTTGATTATAAAGGATTTACACACATTATAACCTAGTATTTTGTTTTACAAAGATGATAACCCAAGATGCATTAGGTATCCAATGTATATATATATATCAAAATAAAGCTAGTGTTGTGCTCTTTCCAACCATATAAATAACTTGAACAAAGATTTTTCAGACATGTGGGTCATTTTCACAGATATTTGTTGATAATTTGGAAAGGTCCCTTTCCCACCCTGCCAAGTGTTCAAATGTACGCGGGGGTCCAAGGCTCGAAAATCTCCCATGCCTGCCTGGTCCAAGAACTGCACGACCCTTACCGTTGGTACTAGAAGTTTCTTGATTTGTGATACAGCTCTCTCCATCTTGGGCCCCGCCCTGTTGGGCGTGTCTTCCACCGTGACGAGGACATGCAGCTGTTCCGATAGGTGTTCCCAGTTGGGTTTGCCTCTGTTTTGTTCTTCCTGTTGGCCAAACATACAGGTGTCAGTT
>JAVCKS010008912.1:0-14328 GCA_032273685.1 Pteraster tesselatus
ACCATACCGGGATTTGAACCCCAACCCACAGAGGTGAAAGGCAAGTGAAAGAACCACTCGCCTACCTGACCCCCCTAACTCATAAAATAATATTTTATTTTGTAATTTATACTTGCTCCGACATGCCACTCATTTCGACAGCGCGATAGTCACATTTACCACCAGCACAGTGTTCGTGTTTCACGACACGTACGCAAATTCCCATTTCGCCCACGCATGCATCTCGCCCCAGACGTGATTTATCTACGTCAGCGCACACGTTGTCACGGCAACGACAATCAATCAAGACACGTCAACTTGACCTTCAACCCGGCGCCATTTTAAAAAGGGCAATTACGCTATTATGAGGCGTTGGCGGTCACACTCCGAACGAGTTCTGGATGTTTGATCTCGTCTGGCAAACCACCACATCAACACTAACACACCACGAAATAATCAGTTGCTAGGTATTATTTACGCATTATACAGAATGTACACGTCGTTCGGGATGTTAAGCAGTTGTACCGTATGATGGGTGTATACAAATAAACATATACAAATGCAAACACTCGACCAGCCTGTATGTGTCTTATAATTGTTGGTTTCGAGAAATCGGTAATTTTGGCGCCGTGGTCTAATTCTCCGCCCGCTCATGACGCGTTCAGCTTGGAGCAGGCATGCGGCAGATGTTGTTTTAAATCTCAAACGTCCCAAAGCTTCTAAACACACTGAAACAGTTACAAATAGCATCATTATGGGACTTCAATTAACACTATAGCCTTGAGTGAGGCTGACACATTGTAATATAAAATAGTTGAACAATAAATACGTCACGCGCGTACCTTAGGGGTTGTTTTTTTTATCGCAAAGGGTATTTTTGGACAGCAAGAACAAATCTAGAAAGGGTCTCTATGCAATTTTTGTATAGCAGAAGAAACGGTAGGCCTACCTCCAATGGTCTTCAATCTACCAATATCATAATGATTATTGAGGAATACCCAGGGTGAATCTCATCTGATTTGCTGTAAAATCTCCAGCTGTGTTGGTTGTTTACTGACAAGGTTAGAACTTGGCGATCTGCAATTAGAATGTCATAAATAAAAGAAGGATTAGCGGTATAGGGGTAACAACAACAACATGAAAAGAAGGTGTTTTTTCCCTTCTGAATAAAACGCACTTATAGGTGGGTATTGTAGTGAGTGACGGAACCCCGGGGGCCTTGCAATGATGTGAGTTACCGAGCCAATAAACTACTCTAAAGTGAAGGTAAATAACGAATTTTAATCTTCTGTTGATTGGGAAGACTAATTAACCCCAACGAAGCTGTAGTTTTGAACATGCACACCAAGAAATGAAGGTGCACATTCCGATAACAGCTAGCACTTTATAGCAGTTAGCACCTTATAGCAGTACATCTAATGAGTGTGGGATGCACATTCACCAAACGAACTACATGTATATGGGGTACAAATCTGCACCCCATGGTACAGCTTAATTACCCCTATTATTCGTGTGCATTTGCACCCATACATAGGGCACTGCTATTGTGTAATCTCTAAGGGTGCACTGAATCTTTATTTCTTAGTATATGTTGTGGTCATTGATATACATGTGCATGTAGGCCTACTGGCCTATAATTTGAATAACTAATAGGACTTTATTTTGTTCACACAAAAGGGTTAATTTCCAGTCAACTGAAACAATCGTGTTAATCTTATAGAGTTAATTAGACGAAAATGTAAATAAGTTGGAAGCAACCCATATTTTACAGCAGAACTATACATGTACGTGTATTTATCGTGGGCTTAATACTAGGGGCGGAACTTTAACAATCTCAATACAAATTTCCTTTAGCGCCACGTTCAATAATTGACAGCCAGCTTGTTAACGCCATTAAATTCATTCGTCGCCAGAACGAGCAGGCGACCTAATTCGTGTTTGATTACGGCTTAAACCGCACAATAGGTGTTGGAAATTCATGCCATTGGAAATTTTGAAGAGAATTGTTCAAACACCCAATGATAACAAATTATTATATTTGTAAGGGTCATGGCGCGGCGAATATACTTATCGTGCAAGGGGTTCCGTGGCACATGTCTACTAGGAGCACGTCACGTTTTTCTGTCTGGAGTGGTATTTATGGGAAATAAACAGCTTAGTTACTAAAATATGCACTGGAGGAATAGATTGAGCGATTGTTTTAGGTTTTTTCCCCTGCTTTGACCTGACCTGTAGGTCAGCAGGCAGTCTGCATATCCCCAAAACACGCAATTCCGATTAGAAGCACCCACAAGGAGAGATCATTTTGGAGTTTGGGTATTAAATCCTTTGAAAGCCTGCACTTTGGATAATCGACGTTTCAGTAAGTATATAATCGTTTTGCTGACCAAACGTCGATTCATAATCAAACGATTTGTGTATACATCACCGTGCTAAACTGAACAGTGTGGCTCTACGATTCCCGAGGCGAGAACAACCAGAATAAACAGGTTCGTTCGTCCTATGTAAAGTTTAGGTGAGTTTTTGTTACCATCCATTCGTTTTTCGACAGACGTCAAATTATAACTTTTAATTAGGGCATACTATTTTGTTTGGCTGGGCTGGGGTGGGGGGGGGGGCGAATTCGTTTATCACTATAGGGCCTAGCGTTGTCATTGTTGTTATTAGTAGCCCTATTTTTTTAAAAGATCAGTATGGCATACTTTCTTTGTAGTTATACAAAGTTTGCTAAGTTTGCTATGATGTTCAATCATTATGACATGTGATCACGCAAACTACGAAACATCCATTAAATCCGGCGGCTAATTTGGCAGGATCGGCGTATCATTGAAGAATCAGCGGTGCATGCACTGAGTAGCTAGCCTAGGGGCAGAACTCACGGTTCATTTTTGTGCCGATTTCGCTATTATAGGCCTCTCTGCTGTTATTTACAGACACTGAAGGGCTGGCAGACGACAGAGCTAACGGTGGTATTTTGTAAGGTCTGTTTCTTAAGATGGATTACCTGAACCGCCTGCACCCGCCGCCCAAAAAGACTACAACCAAAATAGGTAAGTAGGCCTATGGGTGAATAAATTCAGTTATTTTGGAACTAAGGATTATACAAAAATGATTCGTGGCATAAACAAGCAATCGAACGATGCCAAACTGTCCAAACGGTACCCCAATAAACATCATTGAAAATTAGTTTAATTATTTTCTTTTTTTAATTATGTATAAACTTGAAATGTAATTAAAGGCCTATACTATAATTTCCTATCGCTGTATACGTGGCAACTCTCGGTGTCAACAAGGAGCGTAATGGTGTCCACTAAAGACAAATCACCATTCAAGATTTCCTTAATTTCCGGCCAAAAAGGCGAAACGACATCTATCATAATTACAGTCAACTGAGAAGCATGTGAATAATTGTAGTTACGTATATTACAGTATGCCCTGCAGTGAAATGAGAGCAAGACCCCAGCTGTATACTGACGTCGGGTACACAGCACCACACTAATTCTACCATAAATTACGTACTGTGGAAAATCAGCACGATTATAATTTATCCGTAAATCACAGCGAATAAAATCTATAAATTAATCGAATTATATATGCTTGAGGTAATATGAATTATCATCGGTTTCCCTGTCAAGTACCGGTACTTGTAATAAGGTGATCGAGTTCTCTTCTGGAACAGGCTCCACCAAGTCTAGTGGCGTTATACACTGACGGGCCTTCCCTCGGCTAGCTTTCTCCTAACTTTGTTTCCTATTAATACGCAGAGGAAGCTGAACAAAAAGCGAAGTTTATGAAAGTGGTCCGGGCGCTTCACCGCTACTACAAGGAGCAGCTGAGCACGACGCTGGTGTGCACGAGCAAATTCGACAAGGCTACACGATACTTCGTCAAGGCGCTCAGACGGATAAAACCCGAACAAGTATGTGGAAGGTTGAAATCGGATAATGTACCTAACATCCGTTCGTTAAAAAACAGACAAAAATAATGGCGACCGCGGAGTGCATGGAGCCCTAAAAACTGATAAATTAGAACACAGGCCGGTACGAGCGACCGAGCGACCGAGCCACCGAGCCACCGATCGACCGAGCCACCGACCCACCGTACAAAGTGAATTATAGAGCCGCTCGTCGCAGCTAATAATAGTTACCACTTTAGCAAGTTCACCTAAAATGATTGAAAGCAGCGGCACTCGAATACAATGTTGTTTAAGTTCTGTAGTCGCAACAACAATACTTGCACTTAAGACGGGACTATTGACCTATCGTTACAATAGAAAAGATCACACTTTGGTGCAAGTCCACGAACCCATGACGAATACCTTTATTCATCCTCAGTAACTAGACCGCCACGTTAATTGCTTTGCAACCATATGCCGCGCTGCTGGCCAGCCGTCGAGGTGCAGCCGCTACGTCGCAATATCCCTGATGTACAAATATTTTTGAAGAAAATGGCGGCGTGCATGACGGCAGGCGCACCGTATGACAAAATCTGTTTGTTATGCGATTTCCTAATCCGAAACAAATTTCGTTATTCAATCAGCAAAATGATGACGTCATCACCGGTGACAACTTGTTAAACTGTACTTTGCCGCAAGCATTTTTTTGTTTTTGTCCCGGCCCCCCTAGCGAGTACTCGCGTAATTGAAGCCTTATTCGAAAAATGTAACGTTTCAAAAGTGGTCAATTTATATGTGTAATGCCCCAGGGTACTGCCCGAAAGGTTTAGGGGAAAATCGAGGCCCGGCGGGACACGCGGCATGCTTTTCGAAACAGTGATAATATTTCTTGGCTCTGGGAACTGCCCTTGAGTGGGCCGGCCGAATGACGACATAATTACGCATCACAGACCCCTGCCATCTTTCCAAGAGAGATTATTGCGGATTATATTACTATCTGTCCCCATCATGAAAAGCCCAACGGCAACTTGACAATTACAATAACACTCTAAAGTAATTAGCATGTTCGAACTATGGAGGATATCACAGGATGGCGCTGTTCGAAGTGGATATAGAAGCAATCAAATTGACATAAAATTGTCAGTAAAACCAGCTCCATGGTAAAACCAAGGACTTTTTTAAAAACTCTTTACCTTTTATTATAATTACTCAGGTGCAATGCTTTTCCTCTCTGGGAATGCTTGAGGGCTGCATCTCGTCACTGTCCTTCGACGAAACGTTCGATCTTCCGGCCATCGATCTCCGTTCCCTTCTCAACACCTACATTAGCAACCTGAGAAACTTCCGTCTCCTCCGCCAACACGTGAAGATGAACGTGTACACCACGTTATGCCAGTTGCCAGTGGACATAGAGAACAAGCGGCAGCAGCGAACCAGGGAAGACCTGGAGGTCATCCTGAGCACGTGGTCAAGCCTGACCAACAGGGACACCGACTTGACGAAGTTGGATCATCCAAGTGTGGACCTGCTGCCCGTGGACTACTTCGAGAGTGACGAGGAACGCAACTCGTACCGTGGCCTGCTGAGCGTGATGCCAAAACTTATCGACCTCGTTAATAGAATTGATTATTTGCTGTTGAAATACCAAATGGACACTACGTGATGGTAACATCGAAATTAATAGATATACCGACTCGGTTTACTACATTATGTATCATTATTATATTCGGTAAAGGAAGAAACGTTTCTGAGTAAAATGTACCGTCAAAGCTATTTACATGTTTGCTCAAATTGTTTACAAATTAATACAATTTATACACTTTACTGACGAAATACTGAAATTTTACTTGAAGGTTCACTATCGTGGCGACCTATCTGAATGAAGAATCCATAATTGCGCGAACAAGGCCATTTTGTGACAAGCTAAACTCTAATCGAAGAAAACGGTGTAGTTCGCTTCCTCAAGCCAAAGTAAAAAAAATCCGAATGAGGGCGCCAATCTAGCCTGGCGTTTTCCAGGTGTTATTTGTCTCGTATCTGCTTGAGACCTAAGATTCGTGTGTTTACACATATCAGTATGTTTTCTTTTCTAAAAACAGGGTACACCCGTCACGTGCGATGTGGTTAATTTTACGATTGTTTGTGGGCTCAAATGAAACTAGGAAAAGATGGAAAACACAACACACAGTTCTTATTGCTCCATTTAGACGTACGAATGTTTAGGAACAAAGTCCGAAACTTGTTTATAATCTGTGCATAGTCGATACTTATTACTTAGGTAGCAAACCTCACTGCTAAGGCCAAATAAAAGAACACACAAAGTAAAAATAGTTGGTGATCATCTCCACCCAATAAAACAGACTCACAATAACAAATTTGTATACTGTAATGTTATTTTTTTAGGCCTACAAAAATTGGGGAAAACATGATTGGAACAAGCGAAATGTGAATTTTCGCAGGTACAAGGTAGTAGCGATCATGCAAATAGCCAGAATACTTAATGTTAAAAAAAAAATGTCGAAATCACACGCCATCTTCACTTTCGTTCACTTAACATAATTTGTTATGCATACTTTCTTCACAACGGTTGCTTGACAACGCAAGGGCTTGTCTGTGTCTAGATGACAAGCTTTGCGGTTGTCAAGCAACCTTTGCATAACATTATGAAAATGCCCTACTTAGGAGGGAGGAAAAACTCCACCAGCCTCTCTCTCTGTAAATTATCTCTCTACAAATATCGCCCTCGGCCCCCTCATCTCTCTCCGACTGAAAAGTTCTGTTACTGCGTCCACAGCTGGGTTTATCAGGTGACGACGTAGAAATTGTCAGGTGTGGTTCGTATCTGGGTCATCACCGAGGTCCAGCCGAGTTCTACCAGGCACTGGTTCAGTGTCTCCAGCGTGGCCTCCGTTTGACGCATTTGTCTCCACAGGTCCAACATGTGGAAGACCTGGTGCTGCAGGTTACCGGGACTGCTGGCCTTGATGAATATCAGCTGGTCCCCGCTCAGTCCCAGTCTGGAAGCGAGCACGGGGTAGCGGTCGCCGATCAAGGTAGAGATGCTAAGTAGTTTACGGTCGGTGAGAATACCTGATGATGACCGTGAAATGAAATATAATGAATGAATTGGAGAGCATACAGAAACATGGTTCAGTCACGGCCGTACAGAGTTTTACGTATAGCCTATAGGGGTTTAATGAAATATTAAATAAAATAAGTTATAAATCTTCAAATTACTTGGTACTAAAAAATTGTGTTAGTTTTGTCATTAAATTATCACCAGTTTTAGCCAAATTCAAAACTACTTCCTCAACTGATTTATAATTTTAGCCTTCACATCACAGTGATGTTAATTACAAGGGTGCCAGACTAGTAATAAAATTTTTCGAATTTTCCCCCCTATTCCTAGGAATTCCTTACGTCCAGTTACGAAGACTCACCATTAACATCATAAACGGAAGCCGAGGTCAGCGGCATTTTTCGCGTGGGTTGTTCAAAGTCAAAAAGTTGTAGGTGAGGTTCTCAAAATAGTCGGACCGAACTTTCCTGGTGAAAATTAAGTAAAAAGATTGTTGCTTTGGCCAGGTCAAATGTTGCTGTTCCACTAGTAAGTAGTACACTGTAGTACCAGGTTTGACTGACGTATGCGTTCTCAACTTTATGTTGTTGTTATGTGTACTGCTGTTACGTTGCTGAATCTATATCTATGGAACAACGTCAACCGGAGCTACTACTACTAGTAGTACTACTACTACTAGTACTGGTTCACCTGTGAAATGTAAATGGCGTTTTCAACTTTGAAATAGTAACTAAGAGGGCGCTGTTTTGATCGGGAGGGGGGGGGGGGGGTCACTGATATGATCTAGTGCCGTAGTGGCCATATGCCATGGGGTACGGTACGGTCGACCGACCGACCGGGTCAACCCACTGAGCTAGAACTTAGAATAGAAGTAAGTTCTAGTTCAGTGGGTCGACTTACGGAGGTCCAAAGATACATTTGAATTCCAAAGTACCAGTGTGTGACTCCGAGCTGGCAAAATCTGAAAATAAAAAATAAAAATGGCGACTCATCGTGTGTTTTTCTACGGAACTCTCAAACGAGGACAGCCCAATCATGACCAGGTCGTTGGAGCCGAAAAAGGGACAGCTGAGTTCATTGGCTTGGCGAGAACCGTCCAGAAATGGCCGCTGGTGATCGCATCAAGTTACAACATCCCTTACATACTGGACAGAGAAGGAATTGGCAATGTTAGTACTAACTTCTAAGACATGATTTAGTAGTACCGTCCATAGACAGTTTCTTGATCTTTTTGTATTGTAACCTTCGTTTTATAATTGGGGGTTGGGTGAACTATTTTGATTTGACCAAAACAGGAGTGGTGGGGTATTCTATAGTTAAGCATTACGTTTTGACGCGAGCTCCCTCGTGACTCTCAATGTAAATTCTAGGCCTTTTTCCTGTCTCTAACGCACAGTGCAGTGTGTGTACTGTCTCTGTCTGGGTTCGAAAAATCTTCACTAGTTAGTAGTTATACACTAAAATACACCATTTTAGTAAAATGGTGAATTTTAGTGTATAACTACTAACTAGTGAAGATTTTTCGAACCCAGAGACAGTACACACTGCACTGTGCGTAGTTGGGGGTAGATTACTAGTATTACAGTAGTACTGCTACTACTACTAGTACAGTAGTACTGCTACTACTAGTACTGTAGTACAGTAGTACTATACACTAGATAAAGCTAGGCAACTAAATAATTAACAAAATACTGTATTGTGCATTATCGATATTTGTTTCCACTACAGCCTCTAAGTAATATTTATTTTTGTTTTGCTCAATTCCTAATCTTAGCAAATTGAAGGTGAACTCTACTTGGTAGATGATAAAATGTTGGCCCACTGCGACAAATTTGAGAGCAACCCGGTATACTACCAGAGGACCACCTTCGAAGTCAAACTGTACGAAGATAGCCTCGGGTCACAGGTCAAGGACAGCAAGGTTGAAACCGTAATGATGTACATCCTGCGTGGCTTTAAAGACTTCTTGCTAGAGCTACCGATGTTAGTGTCCTACGATTCTGAAGGAGATCACGGCCTGCACTACATGAGAATGCAAGGTCGAACAAAAGAGGTTGACCATAGGGCTGAGGTGCTGAAATTAGATGGCAGTGAACAGCAGCAATACAATTAATTCCAAAACATGATCTATTTTTATAGTACCGTAGTTGTTTTGAAACATTGGCTAATTGTAAACTATTAACCAGTTTTTGTGGGGGCAGGTGAAGCTTGGGCGATATCTGTTTTCCCCGTTTAATAAAGATACATGTATATTTATAAAAAATATAATTATTTTGTTGGACATGAATACGATATGCTGAAGCACGCTATTAGACAACATCTACTAGACAAGTGCCTAGATAGTTTTTCGTGCGATTTGCATTTTCCTCTGCTATCCCGTGAGGGGTATAACCACAGACATATGTATAAAAAAAACACCCATGGGTATAACTCTTGAACATTGCATCGCACATGCTATGTGGCATGCACATTTCCAGTGTTGGAGTACTCGTAGTAAAACTCGAGTGTACACCCAAGTACTTGACCCATACTCATGTATAACTTACTTGAACACTATTAAGACCCGTACTCAATATTTCGTATTTGAATTTGGCTTGTACTCGATGGTTTGGTACTCGGTACTCAGTACTCAGAGATACGAATCGAGTACTTCTCTTTTTCATCAATTCCATCTAAAATAGATCAAATAGATCATTTCAAATAATTTTAAAAGATAAACACACAGTACTGCAGTGCATGCTGTAAACTGTGTGTACATATGCATACTACTACTTACATAGTATGCTTACATAGCTTACTATGCTTACATAGACGAACAGCGCGCGTGCGCGGCAGTACTATTCTATGCATACATTTGAGGATATCGAGAGCATGATTCAGTTGTGAGAAGGTCGTTTTTTCCAAATGTTATCTTGTATTTTTCCTGAGCTTTTAAAGCCTCTTTATACGGGTTGATTATGTCGTCTGTTTCGGATATAATTAAATGGGGGTTGATGACCAAGTGTCCGTTGTCAAATTGTATTGTGTGTTGTCTTTCTTTAGACTTGAATTGATTCACTTTAGATTTAATTTGTTTTGATATGTATTGTACTATTGTCCCACTACTAAAACTTAGGTACTTGTACTCGCCCCAGTACACAACCTTATTTGAATGTACACGTACTCTGAGCGATGAACTCGTACTCGTCACCCAAGTACTTGTACTAGCCCAAGTACACAACCTTGAATGTAGATGAACTCAGAGCTTTGGACTTGTACTCAGCCCCTAATGACGTCCTCGGAGTACACGGATTTGTGGCCTGTACTCCAACACTGCACTTTTCAATTTTCAAATTTTCTGGTATACTGTATGGTGATTTTTTGTATAGTCTTTAAAAATGAAATAGATATCAAGTGTAGATACTTCTCCTATAAAGCAATAGCTTTTATTATGGGAGACAATGGCGGACGTTCTTTTAAGTAAGGTAGAACAGAATAGTGAGCAACATCAACGCACGATTTCACCTCTTTTCATTGTTGTACAAACTTTAAATAATTGAAAAGGAAATGCAATGTATCTGTGCATGATGTCGAGTACAACCACCAAATATAATTGATTTGCTGTGCTTGAATTTCAACTACCGGTACGTCAAAACAGCAGGCACCTTGTTAGATAAAAAGGATTAAAGAGGCACTATTGCCAGGCTAAATAGCACGCTTTCGGTGTTCAGTCATTATGTGCAGGCATGGTCATGAACAGTTTGCAGGGGCTTATTATTACCCACTACTGATCAATAGAGTTAAAATTAGCTACCCATTATTTTTATGTTTGTGCAGTTTATCTTTGTAGTTATTTCATGATACAGATTGTTGTAGTAGGGGTGAAAAACTGCTAACTAGCTGCAATTGAAGCTGAATTTGAAAGGACACGAAGAAGAATATCTGTGTTATTCGCAAAATGGCCTGCTTGCAAAATTATTGACACTCCAGACAGATAATTCTCCACGACAGTGCCTCTTTAAAGGGAACCAGGAGTCGGACATTTTAATTTACTGTTTTTTTTTTTATATTTGCAAATACAGCTATGATATTAAGGCCACAGTTTCCTTCAGACCACTTGCACAATATTTAACCAGCATTGACATGTACAAAAACAATGGCTAAAGACAGACAACTCGACAATGTTAATTGTAATTAGACAAAAATGAAATAAAAGTAAAACCTTAACAACTATAAACTGGATTCCTACTGCAATAAAACAGGCCTGGATTTATAGGGGGCAATAGGGAGTGCATCCATAAACATGTATGAACATAAAGAATGTGTTCTTTTTTACATTAGATTAAAATGACCTTGGAAAATGATAACGGGGACAAGGAATGTTTTTTTGAATCTGTGAAATACTGCATGTGTACTGATGGCAACTGCCCGCTGCCCTTCATAAAGCTAACACATTATTACTGTTGCATAGCACCTCCCATAAAGCACAGGAGTTTAACATTGCTAAACTTACTAAATCCTTTGAATTCGTAAAGAGTGTGTAGAAGATATACAATAGATGATGCATTTACACTACGGTATACCATCCTTTCAACTTGACTTGTTTAAATAATTATATTAATGTCTCAAATTTGGGTATAAAATGATACATACCCTTTTGACGTGGACATACAAACAAGGATTAATGTGATTAATGTGATTCGTGCAGTACATGTCCTTAGTCGTGTATGACAGACACAACACTTAAGAAACACTCCACGGTTATTGTTTTGCAAATGCTTTTCTTGGTTTATTTTTATTAATTATTTCTATTGTGACTATTTTTGTTAGAAAAAAATAATATAATAAACCAAAGGAAGGCATGTGGCATTGACGATAGTAAACAAAAGAAGCGAAGTTTGTCCCAATATTTCAAAATGTTTTTTTCTGCACTTACGCAGAACACACATGTACATTTAGCATTCATTTGGACAATGTTCTTAAAAATATTTGTAGTTTACAGCTTGTACAATAGTTTAGAGGTGGTTACTTATAATGTCTAAATATTATACCAACGTAAATTGATTTATAGGAAAAATAATAACTGAATGAATATAAACTACATAATTATATCAGAATGTTCATAAATGTTGAGAATAATTACACTCTGTGATTTAAAGAGACACTATAAGCACAATTATCTAGCATGAATGGAAGCCTTTAACTCCTGACCTTTGAAGTTTAAAATGATCACGAATATGACAAAAGGTCTCGCGGAAAAAGACAACTACATATTTTTTGTTACAGATGTGCATATTATAGGGAAGGATTTCAGACTGAATTTGACTTGATAATAGTGATGATAGTGTCGCTGTAATCTTTAAAAAAAACAAAAAAAATGCTCTGCTGTGGAAATCAAAATGTGGCGCAGTCCTTTTCTCTGTTAATAGTAATCATCGAAATATAATTCCTCAGTGTGTGTCCATACAAGCAGGAATGGAAGCATCTTTCAAGTCAAAACCAAGAAATCTTGCACCGGCAAAAAAATCCCAAAATCCCCTAAAAGGAATCCTTGGATTACATTCATTACCCCACTCCAATTTCAATTGATAAAACTACTTGCGTACCTCCAACATTTTTACCTGTTTTTTTTTTTCAGTCATGCGCTGATGCTGTAGTGGTAACACTTAGTGAAATTCCTCAGTGCCGCTGAAAAACGTTTAAATCACGTGCACCAGTAAATCACAATGAGTGTTGTTCGTATCGCACAAATTTGGTCGCGTACTTGGCCAATCAGTTTTGTCCGAGGGCAGCAAAGCGATTTTCTAGATCCAGTTGTGGCCGTTGACTGTTGGGGTTCTGTAAGCTGGAGCCACCTCTTGTCACTTTCTCAAAATTTTTATCAGAGTTCTTATCGCTGTCAAGAACAAATGAAGGAATATTATTGTAGCAATGAATCTCCACACAGTTGACATGTGTGGTGAGGACAACTGAATGTTTTAGTAAAGAATTGAAAATAGTTTGGGAATAATGTGTTGCGGATTCATAAAATGTTTTGCAAAAGTTCACCATACTCCTTCACCAATACTGGCCTACCTGTAGTTAGCCTAACCCTTTCGCTACTACTGGTGAGTACGCGCTACGGCAAGCTTTATTTGTCTTGGAACCATTTGTCAAGAGTCCGCACACCATCGTCAAGTTAACTCAATGAAAACAAGATGCTCATGCAAGCCTCGATAATTCTACAAGAACTTGGTTCGGAGCGGAACTCGCTCTTTGGTTCACAATTGGTACTGAAAGGGTTAACATAGTACAGAAGGGTCGTAAAGACGTAGCAAAGGCTTGCACTGCACAAATACGAAATGCCAAACTCACGTGTGCTTTGCTAGATCGGAGCTGGCAGCCAGGGTGGGAAACTCTTGCTCGTTGTTGAGCTGCGGAGCCGTCTTTTTCCTGTTGGGTAGCCTGGAACTTTGCGATAGTGAACTAGCTTCTCCGCGCTTACCGGGCGGAATGTACTTATCTCCGACAACCCTTGGCGACGATATGATGATCGGTTCGGCAGGTTTCGGAGCTGGGGCGGCGGGCTCCTTTTCAGTCTCTATTTGGGGATAAATTTAATTTAGGCCACATACACAAAAATATCCCAATTTCTCACCGGCACCTGTGCTGCATTTGATTTTGTTTTTAATTACCGTATATATTCATCATCGTCAAAAGTTCAGTGATATCACTTCCTTATAATCAGACAGAGGGTGCTCCAATACACTTATACAGAACCCTCTATACCCAGAAGTGTTAATTAGCTTCCAGTTCCTGATTGATCAGAAGAGCTGTATTAAATAATGCTGTTATATCCCTCAGTTACTTTTTGAATATGATGGGAACCGGGATATTTTGTTTATTATTCGGTTTTACTTGGTCCGAGTTGTTTTAATTTGGTTTCGTACATTAGGTTGCTTTAGAAATTAGTGCATTAACCCCACCGACACTGCGATGGTCTAGCGTTCTTGTTCAGGGGAATAATACTCCTTTAAAGTCACTTCATGCCACAGAAACCACGGTTAAGCACCAGCCTGATAAACCACTACCGGTACTAGGCTCGGGACAGACTTACACTTGTGGCTTATTGCCCTTTCAGGGAGGCTACCATTGCAATGGGATTAAATTTACAACTCCATGGTAGTAAAGCTACCTTTACAGTAATCAAGTGGTAGCAGGTGCAACCCTCCCCTAACTTAGCTCTGTCAGCGTTGCAGGAATGTAAAGTTCGGGCAACCAGTAGGTATTACAATTGCCGAGTATACTCGACCACCTGGGATGATTTGTCCCAGAACCATTGTTAAGTTTACATCATATCTGTACACCACTGTGAGGTTTATTTGAAGGTGGTCATAAAAGCACTAGGAGAAACTAA
>JAVCKS010008923.1:0-16864 GCA_032273685.1 Pteraster tesselatus
CCCTCTCCCACCCCCAAAAACGTGACATATTGACCCCTGAGCATGTCCTAAATTACATAATTACTTTGTAATACATGTGGGATGATATGTCACATCAAGTTTTCAAAAAATGTGTACCTCGACCTGGTCCTCCCAGGTTTTCAACAAGAATGAATGGCAGCGAGTTGCCCCGGTTGATACTCAATGGCCGTAAAATGTCAGGAGTATGGAAATTGTAATGTAATGATATCATAAAGTATCTTAGTTGCTGTAAAACTATGTGCTCTAGCACACTGAATGTGGACACGTGCCTATACACCAAGCCCCCGATTAAATCCCCGACCCTATCCCAGATCTTGCTCCTACCGTATTACTTTGTATAAACAGCTTGTACCTAAACATTTTCTTTAACATCATTGTTTATGTTCCAGTGTCAACAGCCGGGACGGTTGTGCTCATTCTTGCTGTTCTCCTGCCCGTTATTGCTGTCGTCATTCTGGTCTTCATCAAATGTAGGAAGCCAGCTGCAAAATATCAACTCTGGAAGCCTGTCAAGAATAAACAGGAAGATGCCGAAAAACTTCGTAAGATGAACAGTTGTATAGAACATGTTTGGTATGACCATAATGTATAGCCTAAAATCTTGACCCTCAAGGCCAAGACCCTAATACAACAAGTCATATCAGAAACAAATGTATACTGTATTTATTTGCAATCATAAACAAGTTATACAACCATAAAGATGCTATACACGCGCGCATTCATGGTTCTATCGTTACTGAATGCCGGTTCACTTGAAGCTGATACTACGAGCACCCTCACTGCCAGCTCCATGCATAATGGGCCGTGGGGCATAATGGGCCGTGGGGCATAATGGGCCGTGGGGCATAATGGGCCGTGGGGCATAATGTGGTGGGAAACAAATGTGCCTTATATATAGACTCTTTTTGAAAGTTGTAAATTTGTCCAATCATTTATTTCAATCATTTATTCCAATCATTTATTCCATTCATTTATTCCAATCACTTATAACAATATTTATGTAAGTATGTCTATATAACACCCATACGGAACAGCAGCAATCGATGTGTGGTCGAACTAGTGATTTAAAAAGGATTCTGAGAATGTGCTTAGGGCAGTATGAACAGTTACGCTTTATTAACCTAATTACCTTGTTACATTTCAAATAGATTGAGCTGCAGTGGTTTCCCCCAATTCAATTTTTCGTCAATAGTGACGCCTAAATATTTTTCGGAAATAATCGTTTATAATTGTTTAGTACTCATATAATCATTGTAAACCAAGGGCTTTACTTTCGTGGGTATTTGCATAACTTGGTATTTATTAATAGTGAAATCCAAATTCCATGTACAGAACCAATCGCACACTCTAAATCGGATTGCAGGGCAGTGCAGTCATTCAGACTAATAGGACTGTATAATTAATATGCGGCCGTCAGCATATAATCGTATTTTTGATGTAAAATTTTTGGGAATATCATTAATGAAACATAGAACGAGCATTGTTCCTTCCTGCGTTCGTTCATTCGCTCGATCGTTCCTTCGTTTGTTCGCTCGTCCGCTTGCCCGCCCGCTCGTCCGCCCGCCCGCCCGCCTGCACACAGAACTTAGGAGACACAAAAAATACATTATACTTCCTGACTTAGATGCAATACTAAAGGTGGTATAGCACATTACCACAATATTTCGACAGTCACGTTTTCCTGTTTTCTATTGGCAAGAAAATGAATTTACATGTATAAATATTTCTTACATGTACACATAAAACAACTTTCAACTTCTTGGCTGACTTACACAACTTAAGAATAGCACTGCCATACTTATTCAGGCCTTCGTCTAGAAGTTCTTCCATCCCTACACCCCTCGGCTAACATCTGTTAATAGCAAATCAAGATAGAAACAAAAGGGTAATGTATGATTTGGATCAAGGTGTATCAATTGAAACAAACCGATATTGGTAAAATGAATATCACAAATTCTTTACACAGGTGTAATTAACCTGAAAACAAATCAATCATCAAGTTCATAATTGCAAAGTACGCATGTGCAAATTGCTCTATCCATGCTACGTGACCTTTTGGTTTGGATCATTTGTGACAATTTAATGAACATGTACAAAATTACATGTACAAAATTCCCATAAGATTGTCATCAATGGCCTGATGACCTGTGAAGTCACACTGCCCAGTGGCCAATTACAAACTTGCTTATGTCTCTGCTCCTGTTGTATTACACATGCATTCTTGTTCAAAAGCTTCCAACTGGAAGACTCAATAATTCATCAACAAATACTGGACAACCTCTTCTTCATCGAAAAGCCATGGGTATGAAGTTTTCAGATCTTGAATGCAGACCATTTCTCTAGGTATCAGGCATAGAATGGGTTGTGTTAGAAAAAAAACTGGAAAATAGCGATTCACTATTAATGACCCAATCAAGCTATAGCCGTAGCGAAAATACACACCATGCAAACCATAGACCTATAAATTGTAATACTTCTATGATGCAAACTATACCAGTTACGTTCAACCAATTGGAAATCAGCATTGCTAGACTAGCTACATTAGTCATAGCATTATTTTGTTAGTGCCATGACTAGCCACATTAGTCATTGGCAAAGCAAATATTCGCGATTTTATAGATTCAAAAGGAACAATTAACACTCAATTATCACCAAATGAATGTAACAATTTGTAAACGGTGTAATATCGACAAAATGATGAAAATGCTTCTGAGCTGAAGCATTGATAAACTTGAAATAATGAGGTTTAGCCCAAAACGGATGATTAACTATTGTATTAGTCACATGCCTCAGTAATGACTATCATAGTTTAGTCATTGCCGACAGAGCATTAGTCCTGTGTTGATTTAATTAGTAATCGAGACCTGACTAATCTAATTTCACTAATTTAATATGAGCACTAATGACTAACTTTTGTTTACTAATATTACTGGGTTACAATTCTTGCCACACGTCGACGGGCGGGCATGTTCTTGCTGGAAGATGAATGCATTGTGGTGGGCATGAAGAAACGGAATGGCACGGGCCTCTCCAATTTTGTCCGATGACTCTGGGCCAAACCATGACACTGGGTCCTCCCCATCTGTCCTGCTCTACGATGTTTGCATCACTAAACCTCTCACCTTCCCTGTGGTAATTAACGCATACACGACCATCGTTGTAGGACAGGCGAAAGCGTGACTCATCAGTAGATATCACCTGATTCCAGATTCGCTGTGTCCACAAAGCCGGTGTTGGTATGCCCATTGGTTATCTCGACGAAGATGCTGCAGCATGCACCACATATCGGTCCTGGCAGACGTTTTAACACGAGGTCGGCCACTTCGCGGTCTGTCGGTAGCACTGCTGTCGTCTTTAACACGTTGTCGGAACCTGCTTACGGTCGACTCATGGACAAGGAGCCGTCGTTATATAGACAGCTCCCTGTCCATGAGTCGACCATAAGCAGACTCCGACAACGTGTTAAAGACACTGGGTAGCAACATCTCGACCTTGCATACCACCTTGCCGCATGCCGATAGCACGAGCTCTGTTATATTCCAAAAGTTTACCAGACCAGCACTAATGATTTTGGTTTTCTGACTCTGTGAGACTCGCAGTGTGATTTGGAACACGGAGGCTTTATGACGATATGACGAATATCTTTAAATTTACTATTTGCATTTTTAAAACAGGTACAGGTAAATCAAATAAAAACATTTGTGTGTCATTCAGACAATCCCAGGAAACCACGTTCCGGATCTAGTGCCAGTCCGCTGGTCACCCCGAAGAGCGTACCGACCCACCTGGTCATACCGTTCACCGCGCCGCCAATCCCCGCCGTGACCACTATCCACATCCCCGTTACATCCCGTCCCCGGGCGGACTCGTCCGGTAGCTCTTCGGTATCGTCTGTATCATCAGCATCATGCGCGAAGGAGAGGGAGGTGGAGGAAGAGGACAGAATTGAGATAACAAAAGACGATGCCGCTGTCAACGTAACTGAGGCAGATGGTCTTACCAATAGGACGTCGGGTGACGGTACAGTATTGCGAGCTTCAGAAAGATTTACTGAAACTAAAAAGGGCGCATACAAGTCACATGTATCATTATAATAATATTCATCCTTCGCATACAGGAAATCGGTGTAAGGGCCAAAAACCGAATTTACATAATTATTATTGGCACCCGGTGTGGAATCATATACTGCACCACATTGTCCACATACCGTGCGATAGTTCCCTTCAAATAATAAGATTGGAGAATACCATTCCGACAGTGATAGGTCTACGTTATTAGGGGTCAATAGGACGCCCTCTTCCAATCATAATGCGCGGATTCCAGTCCCGAATTCTAGGTCTGGCTGACCACACAATACCCGCAGTTGTTCTCGTTTTTCCTTGGGGATAATTACTACCGTACTATTCAGAAGAAGAGTTAGAATTAGCTCTATTTTTACGTTCTCTTTGTGAATTACTTTCTCGCAAAATTACAGGCACTTTTAGTCCCGCTTAGCTTTCAAGGGTCAGTGAAGCTTTTTTTTCCTGCTCAAAATTGACTAACCTTGAACTCCATCTACGCGTTTGTTCGTACAAAATTCTGTACGGATAAGTTATGGGTTTTATTACGTTACGGTACGGTACTGTTTTAACCCAGAAACCATTTGAGAGGGGTTACCCTCGATACAGGTGCCTAACGGCTAGGGGCCTATTCTGCTTACGACAAACTATCAACCCACTACGGTGGGTTAAAAATGTATCAACTACCGGTACATTCCGTTCCATGGCCTACAAAAACGAACACGCTTTCGCCGATAAACGATTCATTTAGTTATATGGTTGATACTGAAGACCAGAGCCTACAACGATGCCTGTAGTGTAGCCTAAGATCACAATCAGAAAGAGGTCACTTGAATCTTACGTTAGGGAAAATAATGAACTTGTAACGTTTTTAGAAATGACTATCTTTTTGACGAAAGTATCACGTACATTGTTTGGTTCGAAAATTTTATTTACAGACTTGGCATTTAATATGGAATACAATTATAAAAAGCCAGACTTCTGGAAGCCAGAATACTTAACTGGTGTTTTCCCTTCACAATTATCTACATCCACACAGTATGGAATCACTCAGGGAGATGTCTCGAAGATCAGGAGGAGAAATTTACTAAAAGGTTTCCCTACTTTTGTACTTCGACCTATAGCTGGACGTCCCAATCATACAACACCGGTACCGCTCAATGGCCATAAAGGTCAACTATTGTGCTTTATGCTAAGAGCCAGCTGAGAAAAAACAATTTATATTCAATGCCAAGTCTGTAGATAAAATCAAAATAAAGGAAGCCAGCTACGACAGTCAGCTAAGAAGCCAGCTATGATCAACTTTGTTCTGTTTCAAACTTATATCTCATCTCTCTCCGTACTCTGCAGTACTAGTTAAGGCGCTGTCAAACATTTTAATCCGTAGGCCTACCTCCCCCAAGAGGCTGTGCACGGTGGTGTTAACGCCACTCTGCATGGTGCAAAGGTGAACCTGCAAATGTTGCAGGGTTCAAACTTCGCTGAGATTTCGCTGAGAATTTGCAGATACAATCGGCAATAACCGTAATGCTCCTGTCAGCCTCACCCGGGGAAGGTTTGTAGCATAGGGCCCTTAACTTAAATGTTGTTAATTATCCATGCCAAGGTTTGGTCCACAAGACCTCAAGCGGGGACGGCTATGAGGAGAGTGACATTGACAACGAGGACGACGATAGTCCAACCTCGTACACCCTGTCACCTGCGTACAGCGCGCCGGAAATCAATGCCAGCCCTTACCGTCATGATGTCTTGAGTGCCCCCGAAGCAACAGGTGGTCGAGATACCGGTAGCAGATCAAGCACGTTGGAGAGCGATTATGAGGAGACAGCGTACTCTGTGTACCGCCAGGAAAAGGGTTCGGAGTTTCTGTCTTGTTTTCTTCGTCATCATAATTCATCCACGTACACAGTACAAGCTGTTCGTGATTTTGGCGTGCTCGAGTTGCTTGTCAAGTCTTTGTTTCTATTCTGGTTTATTTAAACTTAATTATAAGAAGATAAGTCTTGATCAAGACGTCGGTAGTCCGAAGTTCTGATCAAGCAGCATGTGCGAGAAGTATTTTGGTCAGCGTCCTGAAATAAGATGTATTTAATTAAGATGTGTGAAAAGGATAACTCGAAATCTGTCTTTGAAAATTAGGCCTGTCGCTTAACTGTTTGAAGACAACACGCATAATCTTTCTCACGATACGTCTATTTCCTCAGAGCTGTTGACATCGATCAGTGCTGTTTCTCAAGATCAGGAACAGACAACAGTCATAGACAATCACCTCTTCAATCAACCCACTACGGAAAAAAAGAAAAGGCGGAAAAAGGTGAACATACCGTAAACGACTGTGGACAATTCGGTAAAACGACCCTAAACAGTATTAATGTCGGCAAAAATAAACAAATGTTTGCAGTAAGCGATGGTCGGTTATTTTTCACGTATCAGAGCAAAATAAGTATCATCGTATAGTAACTAGAGGGCTAACTCACAAGGGTTGGAGAAATATTATTGAAGCGGCTGTGTGCACGCGCCACCGTATTGCTTGTACGGACGAAACGCACGGCAGTACAGTGAACAGCCATGTTTTTTTCCATTATTGTTGGTCAAAAGCATACAATATGGTATTTACAATGAAGAACAAATTACGAGTAACTGGGGAAGGCTTTTTTGTATTTACGACTTGCAGAAGTTAGGCTGTTATGATTTCCTGACGGTTAAAAGCCAAAAGAATATCAGAATTTTATTTATTTAACTACATTTTTTGCTCAAATATCGACAATATATCCAAATCAAAATAAATTTCTAACGATTTTCCAACGATCACTAAAGTTAGGCCGTATATACGTATGTACACAGTTCTGGTTTTTGTCGTACATGTATGAATAGGATTGCGCGTTTCCCACGTGGGCTTCAGGCCTCGTTCAGGAGTTAGCCCTCCAGACTTATTATCTCCAAAACCAATACTGACTCTGACTATGTCAACGCACTTTTTGACGTTTGAAAAGAGAACAAAACTAGTGATGAATGTTACAAACTAGTCATGTTTGTTGGTACCGAGTATAACGTATAGTACCAACCAATGTCTGTTCAATTCTCCCCAGCGAGTCTTGGGTGTATCATCACTCATGCCATCATCGCGACGTCACAAGTCCGAAGGATCAAGTAAATTGTACGAAGCATCACTCACGACTCCTAGGCCTTCGACAAATATGTATGCATCCGCTGACAATATCACAAACCTTGGTAAGAGGGCTTTGTCAAAAACAATCCAGTATGTTGGTCGCCTTCGTCTCTGTTTAAGCGGGTTTGAATTCCGGAAATAACTGAACCTTCGGTATTTCTGTATTTTGTGATATCAATTTGTATGATCTAACGATCTACAGGGATTGACGAGATAACAACAAATCTATGAACTCACGATACAGTAAGCTATACCAACAATTGTACGACAAATAAAATAGCATCTTAGGGTGGATTGATAGTGGATTGATGACCAGTATTTATTAGTAGACAAATTGCTGAATTCATGAGTTCATGGTACTAGATGTGTATTATTGGAAGTTGGTGACTAGTTAAGTCTCATGAATTACGTCACAGGTAAAATATATTCCATGACCGCGCGTGACCTTAGTTCCGCAGAATCAAGTGACGGGAGGTCGCAAACAATCGTATTTTGTGCATTCTGTTTAGAGAGATACATAATAAGCTATGTATCAAAAGCCATTGAAAATAGTTTCCTCATGTATCTTTAAAGCTTTGCTCAGATTTTTGATCTGGATAACTGTATGTCAAAACCTGATTTATTTTAGTTGAACCGATCGGGAAGTTATTCATCCGAATCCAACACCAAGCGAAAGACGAGAAATTGTTATTCTACATCCACAAGGTAGATGAACTACAAGGAAAACGAAAATATTTAAAACTGCACACGTAATATTTATTGTTATGCTACATCCACCAAGCACTTGATGAACCACAAGGAAAATGAAAATATTTAATTGCACACGTAATATATATTGTACACATTACCCTCGAGCTCAAGTTTAAGAGCGTGCTTTTTGTTCATTTGGCTTCGCTGATCGGGGTGATTACTCGGACGCTCGATATAAAAGTTACATTTAAATATTTGTGTACGAGCCATCGGTGGTGACTGGTTCCTGCACAAATCCTAATGGGCCAATGGGCCTTATATATAACTCGTGTACACTTTTCCCCGGCCCACAGAAACGCATGCAGCCCCCGTGCGGTTCGAATAGTTTACCCTTTGGCTTAGCGGGTGACTGCTTGTGCTTCCAACGGTTAATGTGCACGAGTTATATACAGCAATATAAACCTGGGCCCATATTCATAAAAGCCTGCTGAGCTTAGTTGGCAACTAAAATGGCATTTAGCGGCTTACTAAGCCTAGGGCCTAGTTGCCAGCTAGCTTAGCAGGCTTTTATGAATATGGGCCCTGCTCCTTTAGTAACGTTGACCAGTGTAATCTATCACTCATTGGCCCAAATGGGTTTCTTAGTTCACAAATGTCATTTGTATGGAGACCGTCCGAGTAATTGAGGCCGTAGGGGGCACCGGTGGCCTCTGATTGAATTTGGTGCATCGAAATAAATGTGTATCCTGTCTGTAGTTCACATAGAGGTCATTTAGCACTTTTAATGGATAGGTTGAGGCCTTCACCCGGCATACGAACAGTATGGTTGCAAGAAAATGTAAGCTGATGCGATTTTACATTTTTCCTGTGGCTCAAAGTGCAGTGGCTCGCGGATGAAATGGCCATCCTATATCTTACCGGTAACAAACACTCGGGCCACACAGACACGAACATCCAGGACGGGCCTCAGGTTCCTAAGCAAACAACTGTTATACATAAAAAGACACCGAAAATTCCACCAACTATCAATTTTCTTGGCATTTAATATGGAATATGTTTGTGTACGTGCCTATACTTGACTTCCAGAAGCTAGAATACTTAACTTCCATTCGCAATTGAGTGATTTTCCTTGGTGAGACCGATCGTTCCACTCAGAAATACAGACCTGAAACATCGAGCTCTAGCCAGACAGTATGGTATACCACTGAGTGAGATGTGTCGAATATCCTGAAGAGAAATTTCCCAAAACGTGTTCCTATACTCTTACGTCTTAGACTTACAACAAGAAGGAATGCCGGCCACCTGCGTTGGTTGTATATACCATACTCAATGACCGTACAATGTCAGCTAATGCGCCTCGAGCGAACAGTATAACTAATGGAGAAACAAATATACTCCATATTGAAATGCCAAGTCTGTATACAGGTCTAGTTAGACTAACACGAAAAATCTAAATTGTAATGCTATGATGTAATCGAACAGGTAACGGATCTGTGTCTGCCGAAACGTGTCGAGTCAGGGAGTCTCAATCCAGTAATGTACATCAAAGGTGGCTTCCTACCAACAATGGGACGAAGATTCACCACAAAATATGCCCCTTTGGGCGAGGTATAGTAACTGACCAATGCGTGCATTCCGCATACTGATAACTCTCATTATAACAGTGGATACATTATATAAAAACCGATACACTAGTATTAGTGTTGACCACCTAGAGGCCACCTAGGAAAATACCCCGTCCATAGAATGGCTGCAAAATATTTCATATAATGTTGTTTGAACTAACTAAACTAGATATCACTAACTTAAAACACATACCACCTGTAATATCAAACACACAAACTGAACATAAACTGAACTTAAATTGAACATAAATTGAACATAAAAAGTATCGTTCTTCACACGACCCTCCGCATGGCGTAGCCAAGAGGGTGCGTGGGTACAGTTTGGCAATCGAAAAACAAATAACTTTCAAGCCCATCTTATAGTGGGGAAAGTCTATTATAATGTGTTATCCTGTTTTCGCCTGCATGACAGCAAGCAACGTGGTGCCACGAATTTGCCATTCTCGGCGTGTCCAAGTCTGCAGCCTGGCAGCAGGCTCTGCGATTGTTCCTGTGCGTACGCGAGAGTAGCAGAAAACGTGTCCAGATTATTGGCGTCTGTGACGTAGTCCTGGGTCATATGAACCTAGAGAACTCGCAAGAGGTCATTCTGAACTTCTTCTCGAGCGAAAGAGAGCACGTAAGTAAGAGGTTAATCGGTTTCGTATCGAAATAATTGATCGAGTAGAATCAAGACAGCACGAACTTACATTACGATGTGACACAACTTAACACCGGTCTCTAAGGCCTTGCATCTGTATTAGGTTATATTGTTAAAACCCAAATTTCATAATATCTGCCAGCAGAAATTAGAATTTTACGTTTTGGACGAATCAAGAGAGTCGAAGAAGGTGGAGGGAAACTATGTGATGGGAATTACATGAAAGTATATTTCTCTTCCCCGCATATTATAGTTTGATCTTGGTGATATTTACTTGTCCATGTGCTATCAGCCTGATCTAAAACGTATGGTGTTTCTACTGATGGAGGCCAAAGATCTACCGCGAAGCAGTCTATTTGGAAGTATACGTAAGAATACTACATACTCAAAGAATGGATTAATATGCACATGTTTAGTTACGTTGAAAAAAGTTGACATCACATTTTACGTTTTAGTACATGTGTGTGTGTGTGTCAAGTTTTAGTGATGGTTTTTTATCAATTTTTTCAAATTGGCAAAACATGAACGTGAAGTGCCTTTAATAATTATGGGTTCTTTAGATTTTGAAATTCTCGCTCCAATGATTATTGATTGGTTGTAAGTCACGTGATGCGGTAAGATCGTGTTAAAAAAATCGTTGCATGTACAATACGGTACAGTATATTGCTGCACGTATAATATTAGTGGACAGTGATTTTTACTAAGTTTTAATGAGTTTAGTGCCGTAATTACCACTAGTACTAGTAATACTAGTAGTAGTAGTGCCACTAGTACTATTAGTACTACTTCTACTACTAGTATGACCAGGTAATACTTTTAAGGGCCTTTCCAAAGGAAATTCAGATTGGATCGTGAGGATTCAGGAACTGTTTTGCAATTATTTTAAAGTCGGACAAGTAGCAGTGAAACTATTTCAGTGTAGTTTATTTGAGTGACAGACTAAAAACATTTCGGTCGCTCAAAATAAAAAACGACCACACATTTTAGATAATCTAGTAGATAAAAAGCCTTGTGATTTACAGGGACCCTTTTTCTTTTAAAACCGATAGAATCAGAATGTTGGTCCTTGGAAATTGAAAAGCTCTGAAATATGGCCTGATCATGCTATAAATTCTGTCGCAAAACTTGCAGTGGTGATTGCAAGAATGTCTCTTTTCCGCGGCTCAAATCTTGCCATAGCGTGGGAATAAGACTTTCCCCCTCATCCCATCACGTGACCATTGTAAGGACGCGGATTATTCATTATACCATACGTGAATCAGTGGGAATACAATATTGGTTGTTTATTCTGTATTACATGTAGTTAGTATTATTAGTAATGCTCTTAATTAGTAATTTATGTTTGTTTCGAGGCCGTAGAGCTACATCTTGAATACATACTTTCAAAGTAAATTTTGGACTAACAACAGTTTATCATTACCATTCTTCAAACGAATTCAAAACAATTTGCTGCACACGAACATTATATACATACTCAATTGGGTATTAAATGTTGCGTTTTAATGTTCTATTCTTATGTTTGGATAAACGGTAGATTCTGTTGCGAAAATTGAAATGATGTGCGAGAACTATAGACTGGACAAACAGAAGACGAAAGTTTCCAGAGAGGTTCGCAACCCTGTGTGGAATGACCAGCTTGTGTTCGCCATACCGGCTCGCTACTTGAAACTCCAAGGGATACGCTTCAACATAACTGTGCAACATGTGGACATGGTTAAAGGTGGACATTGCATTGGACAGGTGTGCCTCACAATTCATTCAATACACGTGGGCTGTCATATATCGTCGTGTTTATTTTGACGCCCTCATTCGGCTACTCGCTGGGAGGATTAAAGGCGATAAGGCTAAACCTGCAATTTCCTGCTTTAATCGGGGGGTGGGGGTGAGATAATCTATTACCATTTAACAGAAGACTAGAATTAGATTATCCTCACATCTTAGTAAATCTCAAATTACTTTTACTCACAAATATAATAATAATAATAATAATAATTGCAAGCATAATATAATTATTGTGTGTATGTTTTGCGGTCTCATTATGTGAATTATAGTGTGAGCTTGGTTGGTCGTCATCCTGCGAGGAGATGGAGCATTGGAACGAAGTCGTCAGAAACCCTAACCGACCCGTGCCGATGTGGCTCAATCTGCAATACCCTGCTTGAACACTGTCCACATGTTGAACCGCCATAATAGACCTGACGGTTACATAGATGCACAGTGCATTTATATTGCATGTAGGACAGTAAACAGCAAACGACCAGCGAAATATTAAATACAGACGTCGAAATGTTTTGAAATTATAATTTGAAGTGAAATTATTTTCCATGACATCAAAGTATAAAACCTTCTTATTTCATTGGAGGACTACTGGTCATGTGACATGCAATACATTAATATCGCTCTACGTCAGCTTAACAGCGTCAATTCCTCAAACAGCGTTAAACTTGAGGCCTCGTAGAATGGAACATCTAATGTTTCGCATTCAGCAAAATTCGTACCCATTGCACTCCCAAACATTTATTATTTGTATAAGTATGCACAAAACATGCTCTTAAACACGGATAAATATTATAGGGACAGCAATTTGTAGACATTTAGACCATAACGTGACGGATGTTCACGCGGTCATGTTGGAGCAAATTTAAGATTGTGTACTATAAGTATTGTTATCTTAATTTGGCAACTAAATGCAGGTTTTTTGCACGCTAAAAACGTTTAATAGTTATGTATTGCACAATTTATGAAGTTGGCATGTGTCCTTACTGTGTAGTTCTTTGTGGGGAAATGAAACATAGGAGCTAAAGAAAGCGTTCGGTATATTCAACAGGATGTCCCAGTGCGCATGCCCATCTGCACTTGCACTCGCACTTGCACTGTCCCAATAGACCGTTTTCATATTGTTATGCAAATTTATACGTAGGCATACCCATCCATGTACTTTCTTCTTATAGGTGTTCTGGACAATCCCTAAACTTGTTCGAGTGTAAACTCGGAATAACTTTGGGGTTGCCAAGTAGGCATCAGATTTGCATAACCTGGAAACGATTAAGGCCTATTGCCTTTTGTCATCCAATTGTAAAGACAGTGGCGAACAGTAATCGTAAACGTGTACACGAAGAAAGAATGCAATAAACGTCAGGCTTGGGTCCTTTTATTTCTGGGACACCCGGTATCGTACAAGGGGTACATGGATGAGTCACCGACAGTCTGTGACTAAGTGTACAAGTGCGTGTACTACATGTATTAGGCCTATGTGGTAAAATTGTAAAAAGAAAAAAATAATTTAGAACTTATTTTGTAGAAAAAGAAAAAAATGATAAAAATATTATTCATGTATTTGACAAAACAACCATTTTAAAATCTACTAGCAGTAGCAGGGGTGGACCTAGCAGTTAGGAAACCCGGCGGGATGATGCATGCAGGCAAAGGAGGTATAGGTCTATATAACGGGAAGACTACACTGAAACCTGAATTTCAGTCACAACTTTTGTTGATAACGCTGAGAGTAAACACTCCAATATATCATCTATGAGATACCAATTAGTTGTAAAAAGTATGTACTCATTTGCCTCAACGTTCAACAAAAACAGTTATAGTCCGCATGCAGCTTAAGGACCAATAATTCGGTGGTTTATATGGTTTTGTTTTACAAACAGGGTTTAAGTGCCTGCTATTCTTTGTACAACTTGAGACTAAGCGGGGCTAGTTAGCTTCGGATAGTACCAACGGGCTGTTTTATTGTCCTTTACAAAGACACACTCATCCAAAGAACGATTTGGAGAGGTATCGCATGCCTACGAGTACGGATACAGTTATATTCGTTCTTTAGAGTTGTAACATGCTAGAAGGATTGGCTTTAAATGAATTTATAACGATTTTATAACGATCACTTAAGTTAAGCCGTACGTATTTTGTTTTTTGGTCGTAAAAACCCAATGCCGCGTTGGCCCCATGTACCGGTATAGGCGTCATTGCAGGCCTTGCGTTTTAAAGTGAGCCTTGTAGCCGTTATCTCTATGATCCCTTCACGTCTTAAGGCCTATGTACACACAAGCACGGTAACTTAGAGGTACATTAATAATTGTAGGCAATATAAACGAACCTGTGTAGAAAAGCAACAAATGTGAAATAAAGAAATGTGTGGTTAGTCATTGCCTTATTGGATGTTGAGACCCGGTGGCTGGATGGTAACAAGACGCTACCCTTGTAGAAAATAAACCATGGTTGAACCATGGATAAAAGCCATGGTTGAACTAAATTTGAAACGGACTTACCATGGGTTCACAATGGTTTTACTATGGTTTTACCATGGATTGACAGTTCTTAAGGACCTAGCCATATAGACCATGGTTTTACCATGGACAAACCATGGTAAAACCATTGGGCTATGGTAAAACCATGCTAGGTCCGTTCCAAATGACCATAGTTCAACCACGGCTTTTAACCATGGTTTATTTTTACAATAACCGAAAACGTTCTCTGCTAACTCTTTTCGGTGACCAAGTGACTTTAAGTACACTGTAAAATCATATCGGAAATACAATTATTAGGTTAAAGTGTTGTCCAACTGGGCCTAATTGACCGTTGAGCGATGATCATAAAATAGATGTTGAAGGTATTTGTGTCTATCCAACATACTGCACTCCACATATCCTGCAGGAAATGAGATACATGTACAATGTACATGTATATTACATTAGAAGTGATGCAGGTTGTATTTTCGAAGTCGTTTTTGAAGGTCCCAGTGGGTTTGCTAGTGAAAAATCGGATTCATTAATGTGTTCTCGGCATACGACACACCTGAAGTGCCTTGTTGAATGAGAGGAAAATGACGTCACAAGTTGAAAATTTAACAGGCCGCGCGTTGTCTCAGTTTTTCCAAATCAGAGTTTTAGTACATCGTAAAGAATGTATTTTTCAAATTTTACAAATTATACACAATTCAATATGTTTTCTTTGATGAAGGATATACAGTATAAGCTATTAAAAACTCTTGAAAACTTGATAATTATTGCCGTATAGGAGCCCTGCTTTATGTCTTTGAGATATTGCGGATACGTCTCAGGCTACGGAAGGATTGTCCGGATTGGTACGGGCGACGGAGACGATATGAAGTATGAAGAATATGATGATTGTCATTAGTGATGCGATTTAGAGGGGGGAGGGCAGGGTGACACCTAGTCTTGGGTCAAGACTCTCCTATATTCCACGATCCATCGCCACAAGAGGGCGCGCTATCGAGCCGAATATTGACACCTAGATGACACCTAGCCATGGGGTTTGTTACGGCTAGTGTCTTGGTTAGTTGACTTTTCCGCCAAGACCGCAGTTCTGGGGGACCACTGGCTCTCTTATGGGCTGTTAAAGCTTGCGCCGGAGAGCTGTGGCCTCTGGCAATTGGTCAAGTTCAAGTAAATGGGGGAGAAATTAGGATCATTAGAACGAACTCTACAAAGTCTCAGGGATTGGCTCTCAACAATGTTAAACAGGCATGTGCACTTTTATTAAAACATCCTTGACAGATTTTGGTCTCTTATGATTGGCGCATGACAAAATACCAACGGCATTCTTCACAATCAGTAACTTGGCTAGGTTCCAATTGGTGCACGAATCGGTGACTATTGCATGCTACTGTAGTAAGAATAGATAGTAAGAATAGAATGTAAGTTTACTGACATACAACATACAGTGTAATGAACAAAAGCTTGTGCCGTCGGTGAGAGATCCTGCCTTTATTGTCGGCCAAATAATGTCGTTACAGAATTCAATTGACAAGTTGGCCAGACTGAAGACAAGAGCATTGTATAGATGTATTCATACACGCGTTAGCTGGAATGCGCCAGGTGGTAGTAGATTATGAGGCTTAAGAAGTATTGTAGTAAGCGCAAAAATGCTGAATGACAAAGGCTTGAGCTTTGAGACAATGATTAAACCGAGATTGGTGTGTTCAGTGACGCATCCGCTATTGGGTATGGTGGTTATGGTCGCCCTGTGTGAGGGAGCCTTGGCTGACGTACATATGGGTCTTTCCATAAATAAGGGGGCCAAAGTGTGACACAGTGTTCTATCTCAAAAGATAATGTACTTTCTATATTCTTTGCATGTTTAAGTGGTGGGGATAGCTCATACGCTTAATGTATTACCAATTTCTCGAATCAGATTTGTTGTTTTCATACGATCCAAAACTATCCATCACACTGTAACGGAGACACTGGTGTCTCACTTTCCTGTTACACGCGAAACCTGTCCTACATGTACATTTTAAGTCCTACATGTACATTTTAATTTTTATTTTAACTTTAGTTTTTTTATTTATTTGTTCAATTATTCATCACATGTACTAAATTTCTAAATATCTAAATGTATAATCGCCTAATTGTTTACTGCAAATTATTTATTAATTTATTTATTTTGAGAATTTCTTGTTTTTACTACCAGATGTGGGTCCACAGGTCTACGGATCATAGTAATCATTTTGCCTTTGTTGCCCTTAGCTCATCTGGTAGTATTGTTTTGTATTGTTCTGTTTGATTGTTGATGGCTGAATAAATAATAATAATAATTAAAAAAAACCTGTGACTTGGTTTGCCATAAATTAGTAGGTTTTCATTGAAAATTTAAATTTCAAAGGGTAATATGTAAACATCATTGGTATACTGTA
>JAVCKS010008968.1:0-16848 GCA_032273685.1 Pteraster tesselatus
CCCTGCCCCCACGCTCCCCTGGCCCCCCTTCCTGATTCTACTTGTGGGACCATGATCCAGCCTCCTGTCAAGCCATGTACCTGTGTGTATTCTGTTGTGCCTTTCTAGTTGACTGTGCTTGTTGAATGCCTTATGACAGCTCTCACACTTGAAGCTGCAACTCTTACCAGTGGTACGGTTCGCTACTGAAATTTTGGGTAGATGTGTGGCCTCATGCTCTTTGAGATGGCTCTGTCTCTTGAAGGCTTTATTACAGATAGAGCAGATGTGGGGTCGGAGGTCACCGTGAGCCTCACTCTGATGTTTGCGTAGTAGATTCATGGAGGTAAACACCTGATTTGGACCAACGAACAAAACTCTTCTTTAACAAACTTATATGGCTGGTCGAAGCAGCTTTGTTAAATACATCCAATGAGAGTCCACTGTCTGTCGTTCACTCCTATTATAGCAATTTGTTGTGTAAAACGTTACTTGCCTGTTCCTAGCAGCTTTATCATACGTTATTCAGTGTATATGGGAAACGGTTCTACTTTTTAACATAATTGCTATAATGATATAAGCCATTGTATAACCATATTAAGGCAACACTTATTGACTAGTTATAATAGTGATAACAATCACAATCTAGTAATCATAATCTAACATGTACTGAATTACAATCCACTAGATTATTACCTGGGTACAATCTTGGGCACTACATGAATACAGGGATCCAATAGACGCAGCAGCCTCAGCCACAGACATGGACTCGGGCTGTTTCTGCTGCTGCTGCTGCTGCTGTTGTTGTTTGGGAGACAGCTCAGATGGATCGGCTGGGTAGATGTTGACTTTCAGCACATCACCTACATTCTGGTTAGGGCTAGCATCCAGAGATGGATTCAGTGCTGCCTGGTTGGATGCTTCTCCTGTTCCTGCCACCGCTACTGCGGGACCACTCATGGCTCCTAATCCCTGCTGGAGTACGATGTTTGGTGGAAGGTTGATTGTTTCACCGCCAAGAGAGAGTTGGAATGGCTGTTGTTCTGTCTGCTGGCCGGCCTGGGCCATTGCTAAGGCTTGTACCTCATGGGCTTCTTGTAGTATCGCATTAATGAGTGGGTCATTCTGCATGATGACTGATTGCTGCTGCTGCTGCTGCTGCTGCTGCTGTTGCTGCTGCTGCGGACTGGTAATCAGGTTTGGAATAGTTGCTGAAATGGTGGTTGAACCAAGAGGCGTTGTCATGTCGGTTGAATTAGACACTGGGACTACTAAATCATCTGGAATATTTTGAGATGGTTGTTGTCTGGATGTTGGAACTAGTGTCTGGTTGATAGTTGATGCTGATTGGTTTATCAGGACTGGTGGGTCTTGCTTTGGTGATGATGTTCCAGCAGTGAATGAAGCCTGTATTAATGGTAGATTCTGCTGTTGGTTTGGATTTAATAATCCTGTAGTAGGTAACACAGGGATTTCCACATGTTGCTCCTGCTGATGCTGCTGCTGTTGTTGCTGCTGCATGACTGGATCGACATGCAGGAGGATATTCTGTTGCTGCTGCTGTTGTTGCTGCTGCTGCTGCTGAGCTGTCTGTTGAAAGGTTGCCAGTGGTAGCATGGAAGCCTCTCCTGCTGAGTTTATAAGCACATGATCACTCTGTGGCACTTGGAATCCAATCTGTCCAAGATTGAGATCCCCAGCCTGTAACATGACTGGGTTGACACTTCCATGTTGGAGCTGTTGAAGTACGTTGGGGTCAATCTGAAGGGTGATACTCTGATCAAGACCCTGCAGCTGTAACCCGCCAAGGCTTGTAGCCGTCAGTTGCAGCTGGAGACCTTCCAACCCCTGTAGAACTGTAGCTCCATCACCGAATGTAAGTGTTTCGTTGCCAGCGATCGTAATGGGTAGAACCTGGGTCTGGTTGGGTAAAGGCTGCTGCTGGGGCTGCTGCTGCTGCGGCTGCTGCTGCAACTGCTGCTGTGGCTGTGGCTGCAGCTGCTGCTGTTGTAGCAAGTGTTGTTGTGGTGCTTCCACATTGCTCATGTGAGTATACTGTTGTGTTGCGTTGACAGCAATCGGCTGAAAAGCTCCCTTGCTAATCTTCTTGATGCTGATCGGTTTAAAATGAGCCATAATATGCATCTTCCTGGACCCAGAGGTTCGGAAGCGTTCCTCGCAGTGGGGACACTTGAATGGTTTGGACCCTGTGTGGAGACGCATGTGAACCTTGAGACTGCCTTTAGTGGCAAAGACGGTTCTACAGATGTGACAGTTAACACTCTTCCCACCTTTGTGCGTTCGCATATGACAATCCAGGGTGGATTTTACGGTGAAGGTCTTATCACATAAATCACATTTGAAAGGCCTCTCGCCAGTGTGAATGCGAATATGCCGAACCAAATCACTTGGCTTCTTAAAACTCTTGGGGCAATGTTTGCACTTGTTGGCAAATTTGGGTCCTTTCTCCAACATGGCATTTTTGTCAAAAATCTCACTGATCCGATCCTTCTCCAGCACTTCCTGGATGAGGACTTTCTCTGAGACGCTAGCATTTCGCGGAGGAACCCTCTTTGTGATCTGCTTGGTCTGCTCTTCAGTGAATACCACCACGTTTCGATTACGTCTTGTCTCGGCACCGATTTGCCGTTCAACTTCCTCGTGAATAGCTCGGATGTGACGCTTCATGTTGATGGCTGTCCTGAATTTCTCCTCGCAGTTCGGACATTCAAACGGACGTACATCACTGTGAATGGTCATGTGACGTGTCAGAGATCCATTTGTTGTGAAGTTGGTGTTACAAACGGTGCAGGTAAATGGTTTGACACCTGTATGGATGTTTTGATGCGATTTGAGCACTCCCGACGAAACAAAAGAACGGCCACACATGGTGCAGGCATAGGGTTTCTCACCAGTGTGCGACCTGATGTGCTGCTTCAGGTGACTGGACTTCTTGAAGGCTTTATTGCAGTACCCACAACGGTACGTCCGTTTACCATCTTCAATCTCCGCACGAAGCAACCTCATTCGTTGATTGACTGTCTGGACGGGGGGAAGTACTTGTTCGGGTTGAATGAAGGCATTGGGTTTAAAGATCCCCGACGACTGACCGGCAGTGATGGCTTCCAGTTGTTGCTGTATCTGCTGAGTTTGAAGACTAATCTGCTGTTCCTGGGTCAGTCCTGTATGACCGCTGGTAGCAGCAGCCAAGCTTGCTAAATGTTGAGTGATCATATAAGTCTGGCCATTGATTGTCGTCGTGAGGCTGTCTAGAGTAGTCTGCGTTAATCCCTGCGACGTGAGATTAGTATCGGATGATTCAATCACAGTCTGTGATTGTAGAACGTCTTGGTTTAGGGTAGGTAGTTGCCTCAGTAAGGTCGCCTGACTGTGAGCATCACTCACACCTGTCAGTTGGTCCACAATGCTCTGCTGCTGTGGTGGAGGTTCAATCTCCTGAGGTTGAGCAGTATCTTCGCTATTATCTATCTCCAGACTACCTCCGACTTGATCCAATGCAATCTCTCGTCGGTGTGTTTTCATGTGCTTCTTGCAATTCACCGAGGTCTTGAATGTCTTCTGGCAGTAGGGACACATGAATGGTCTTATGTCACTGTGAGTGGACATGTGCCGTTTGAGACTACCGTTAGTCGTAAAGGTAGCTGAGCAACCCAAACACTTGTAGGATTTAATACCTGAGTGGGTACGACTGTGTGCTTTCAGCACACCGCTAGAAACAAATGACTTGCCACACTGTAGACATCGGAACGGCTTCTCTCCAGTATGCGAGCGTACATGCTGTTTGAGGTGACTTGACTTCTTGAAACTCTTGGCACAATAGCCACATTTGAAGGGTCTATCCATACTTGTGGTTTCTTGCTGTAGGCCATTGTTGATGTACTGGTTGCCGTACATGGCACTATTTCGTGGTAGCTGTTGAATTAATCCGCTGTCTGTAATGAGTATTGGTTCATGCAGTTTAACATCGGAGAGGTTTATATCTTGTTTCGGTGTCTTCTGTTGTCGAGTTGACTTGACTCGTCGCTGGGAGTTCTCCTTGAAGTGTGAGGCAATGTGGGTCTTACGATGACCCGTGGTGCGAAACTTTTTGTCGCAGTGTGGACAATTGAAAGGCTTGGCTCCGGTGTGCAGACGTAGGTGTACCTTTAGGCTGCCGTGCGTTGAAAACATCTTGTTACAAACGTGGCACTTGTATTCCTTGACCCCCGTGTGTGTCTTTAAGTGTGCAGTCATCGTGCTCTTGACGGTAAAGCTGCGGTAGCACTGCGTACATTTGAACGGTCTTTCTCTGGTGTGAATTCTGATGTGCCGAGCCAGGTCACTCGGCTTCTTGAACATCTTGGAGCAAAATTTACAAGTGTGCAGGCGTCCACGTCGCAATCTGAGAGTCTTCTGCTTCTGTAGGAGCTCAGTAACGGCTGCTATGTTGTGACTGCTGTTGTTGGGCACACCCGTCTCAGAAGCACCTTCGCCGCTGCTCTGCTTCTCGATGTTCAATCCAGAATTCTCAAGAGCCTGTTGTAAGATGTCTGAACTGATGCTACATGGACCTCCCATGGCAAGTTGCTGGATCTGCTGGTGAGCGTAGGAATGCTCTTCAGAATGCTCCGACATTTCCAGGAGCTGTTGGATGACATCTGATACCATACTCGACGACAGGACCGCACCCTCCAACTGCAGAGTTGCCGTAGATGTACCTGTACCCGCCGCAGCCAAGTCATTCTCTTTCTCTGCACAGATTAATCCGCCGTGAACACGAGTAATATGAGCATTGAGACTACCAAGTTTGCGATAGGAGCAGGAACACAACTCGCAAGGGTACGTTGCAATTTCTTTATTGACATCGTGGACGCGAGCAATGTGTGCTCGGAGGTTTCCCTTCTGGGAAAAGACCGAGGGACAGAATTCACACATGTGTGGTTTGTCACCTGTGTGTTTGGTCATGTGGATCTGTAGAGAACCTTTCTGGTTGAATGCTTTACTGCAGGTGTCACACTTGTACGGTCTCTCTCCTGCAGAGGAATATGTGAATAATACAATAGTATAAGACTGTAGTTTAAACCCTGGCTAGATCCACTCATTCATGTAGTTAAAGTGAGTACCATTCCTTGTGAATGGCGGGAGTACCAGGGACAGTTAAGCAGAGATGACCCTTCGCTAATAGTGCCCCACCCTCATCTAAGACGAAAGTGATAAGGAGGAAGGCAGTAGGCATTACTGACGGACCTCTGCATAACTTACTTACCATACTAATATACTACAGTACTCTTCAAAATTGTGTGATGTAGCTACCTTCTCAAAATGTTTGTAACGTGAATAGGTCAAACATAGATTATTTGGAACTGTTTACTAGGCAGGCATTGGGCAACTTTAGTGTTAGACAGCCGCACATTGGTAACAATTATCCTAGTAAACAGCCAGCATCAATGTTGTAGCGTCTCACCAGTATGGATTCGCATGTGGCGTACAAGTTGGCTGGGTTTCTTGAAGCTTTTAGGACAGTGCTCACACTCCTGTTGAAACAAACTACGGTCTGCTGCACGTCTAGACTGGCCACGCCCACGTGATGCTCTTGACCTTGAGAAGAAATCATCACAGCGGAAAAATATAAAAAGGAATATGATTGAGATAATCAGATAGAATCCTCCACATAGCAGACATCTTGTGGGGCAGTCAATAGTATAGACATTAGTAGATATGGGGTACTTTCGTGACAGATCTACCCTACAAGGTGACCACCTTGCAACATCAGGTTTCATCTGGTTTCAAACTATCTATCTTACTAGGTACTGTGACTTACACTCTGTCTGAAACACTGTGGGGCACTGTGGGGCACATCCTACATGTGTAACTGGACTGTGTGGCGCGCACACCCTTACAGGTGTAACTGGACCGTGGGGAACACCTTACCTGACCTTCTGGTGTGTCTTCATGTGATCTCTGTGTAAGTGCTGTGACTTATATTCCATCTGACAAACCCTACAGGTGTAACTTGACGTCCCTGAGGTTTCTTGCTGATGTTCCAAGACGTGCTTGTCCAAGTGACCCTGGAAATAATGTCATCTTAACACATTAAATGATGGAGTATAGACCCTATCACACAGTAGCCACCTTGTGGTACTTTCAGTGGTTCTTCCCAGGATGGCCTGCCCATAACCAATATAGGGCATTCTATACCCTTCAATAAAAATAAAACAAATTCAGAGTATTACAATAAAGGAAAAACGTTTTCAAGAAATTAAAAATAGTTGACTACAGCTGGTCCTTGTGTTCACAAGTGTCACGTGTGATCAAGTGGCTCTCTCTACCCAGGTGTATAAATAGGCACTGGCAAATTGTTAAAGAAACTATTGTGCTTGGGATCCACCTACGATGGACTAGCTTCCCATCCAAGGGGTGTAATACTCTCAGTTGCTTCATGCTACGGGAACCCGAGTTAAGCATCGAGCTGGGTAGCTCTGATTTAGAGCCTATCCTGTATCAACGATAGACCTACCTGCAAACTAAATTCCTCTCCACATTCACCACATATGAGATTTTCTTCTTTCTCATGAAGCATGATATGAGCCTTCAGGCTAGCGATTCGTGAGAATGTCTTCTGGCAGTCGGGACACTGTGGTTTATCGGTGGTATGGGTGGCCTTATGAAGCATTAGGTTATACTCCAGGTTGAACGAGGCCGTGCATTGATCGCAGCGGTGGGGTTTGTCACCAGCATGGTTACGTTCATGACGTTTGAGTTGGTTACAGTGGCTAAACTCCTGCGAACAGGTCGGTACCTGGCACTGGTAGGGACCGGTCCCTGGGCTCTTGGGGGAAACATTCTCAGTTTCGTCACCTGTTATTATAGTGTTAATCAAATTTATATTAAATTATTTTTTGGGTAGTTAAAAATGGCTAGTAAATATTCTTCAGTAGATCTGTTTTGTCTTTTGTTCACTTATCATTTTTGTACATAATCAGAGATATATAAGTTTGTTCAGGTAATAATAATTAATATTCAACAATTTCAACATAGGTTTTTCTTGTTGGGGGGGGGGGTACCTTGTACACTGTTTACATGCATGTATGATGAGAGGGACACAATGTACACTGTATACTCTGTATACTTATATGATGATGTATGATCAGTAACTTTAAGAGCACATTTAGACAAATCAATTTGGGATGGAACTCATGACTTCCTCATTTCTAGATGTCTTGCTTGCTTGAGGAATCACGAGTGCTTCAGAGAGTACCCCTTAGATACATCTTTCTTATGACCGCATATTTAATAATCTTTGATCTTTACTGCTTTATTCATATTGATCATATATTTTTAATCATTACATCGTATAAAAAAGATAAGGCCACAGAAGGGCAGCAGACAAACACAAGAGGGAAGCAGACAAGACATTTAACTCCAGAGTGGTCTATATGAAAATTTGAAAATCATTGGCCTGAGTACTAGTAATAAATTTACACTCACTAGACTACTCTAGTACTAGGTAATGTGCATGAATACCCCTCCCATGTGTTTAGTTTCACGAGACAAGGTAAAAAATCATAACAGAGAAATCCCCAAAAACTACCCTCCATAACATTGTTTACAGAACGTAACACCAAATAAAAACATGTTTAGCATCTCTGCCCGCTTTCCTTTTAAAACTCTAAAAGCCGCCTCCTTTTTTCCTCAAAACAAATGAAACGATAAACCCAAACCCAACAGTAAAACCACAATTATAAATGGCTAGTACAGAAAAGCTAGAACTAGAAGCCATTTTGGGGGTAGCTTAAAAAATTTAATTGACAGATATGTACAATATATTTAAAAATGTACAAAAAAGACAGGACACTAAACATATTTTATTTAGGCCCCTACTTGATGTATGATTTCATATTTTTATATGAAGTGATGTTTTTATTAAAATATTAATTTAGATCAAAAACTCATTAGCCAATCCCCATTAATAGTACTCAGTGGTATTGAATATTGTCAATGCCATGAGGATTAAGAACAAGTCAATATGTTTTATTTGGGAATCAAATCTAAAGCAACGATCATGTCAATGTGTGCTTGCAACGCCGACAACATTGAACATGAACACTTGTTGCAAAACACACCGCAGTACGTAGGCGCGGTACCGGCACGGCATTACCAAGAAACATGCCTGTACAACAACGGGAAATTGTGCATTATGGAAATCACTATCGCCCGCCATTTTGAATTACCACCATTCCAAACGAAAACACTATTTCTGAATCGGAAAATATCACATTAATTTCCCAACCATATGCTCCGAAAATAAAGGCATATTTGGGGGTAAGCCTTGTGTACAGTAGACGATATAATTGTTAGTTCTGACTTCTGGTCAGTTCACCTTCTCGCAAGAATATCTACCTCAAATTATTGTAAGTTAGTTGGTAAAAGTGCGTATCATTCCGCTGCGCTTTAATAACAAGCCGCCATTACAGCTTTCTTTTTCAATATAACTGTACACAAGAAGAAGCTGAAGCCTAGCGTTGTACAATACTACGTAAACAACACACACATAGATTGCACGTACGTTGCACGCGTTATCGGTCCGACGAGACGAACAAGGAACTACATCGTTGTAAGGGCCTAGATTTGTTACCATTTTGCCTTTTTAAGTCCGAAAGGAGGGTTCCTAGCGTGCTGTAGTTTTACTTAAATGTTTTGTTAACTTACCGAATTGTACATCAGGTCTATATCGAGGTTTGGGGCCCCTAGGCCGAGGCATTTTGAAACTATAACTGAATAAAATTAGCAAAAGAGACGGTTGTGTTGAGAAAATGGCGGTAGTCAAGTCGTGACGTCACTTATGTATAGATGCCCCGGATGCGCTGTTGGCCCTCGTGCGCCCGGCCGGCCGTCCGCTCCTTCATTGTAAACCGTAAAAGCTAATTCTTCGTGGCACAAACTACATGTATTTGCATATCGTGCACGAAATAAATTAAAAACATACACATTACACAATTTTAATTACAGATAGCATTACACTTTTTCTCAAATAATGGGGCAAAACTTTACTCTTTTATTTATACAGTGTACAGGTGTTTGTCAGTGATAAGCGATATTTTCCTGGCGTATACATTGTACATAATATTTCCTGCCGACATTCTTCGGTTCTGATGACATAAACAACTTCAACTTTCAAGGTCAATGTTTTGTTGAATCTTGATTAGAGACCCGAGTTCTAGCCCCGGTGGTAGCAACACGTTTTCGGTCTCCGCAGTTCTAAGCGTGAACCCCTCCCTATTAAATTTTTTTTGTATTTCTCTTGTTTAACTTCGACACCGTAGCGAAAGTTTATCAACCGGTAGTTAAGTTCTAGTGTGCTATTCGAATGACAGTCTTCCTTTGGTACATACAGATGTCTGTTCTCAAGATTCGAGCGCCAGAGACTTTGTGGCGAGACTAGAGCAACATTAATGGTTGAAGATTAAAGCAATCGTGTATTATTCATCGTCTTTATACGTGTGATGCATGTCGAATGTCATCACACCACGGTCAGCCAGGGTATACGTACGGTAAGCGCGCACACAAGCGCCTTCAAATTATGGCAATGCAATACATTCAAGATCGAATATCATCAAACACCCACGTGTTGAGCTGAGATGATTATGCTGCAGTGCATGACGTTGGCCCTAGTCGGCCCCGGGCAGTTTTTGACTTGTTAGGTAAGTAGTCTAGTAATTGTTTCGTTCAATATGTCATTCTTAGATGTGTACTAAAAAGTTTAAGAGACGGATAGTTAAAGAAAGAAGAAAGTTTACCCCCTTTTCCGCGCCTCCCAGCGCTGGCATTCCGTCCCACTCCACGGCACGGCACTGAATTGCACTGCCATGCGCCACTGACCTGCTGAGAATTCGGCCAGTAAACTACGGGCGAGCCGGCGAACAAAGACGCCGAGTACGGTCTGTGTAGTGGAGCTAGATTGCGGTACATGTTTGTATCTGATTTGATAAACGAAAAGCATTTCCTGGGAAAGCATTCGGGTGCCAACCGCCAGTACTTTCATTCGTTTATTTTCAAAAAGGTACAGTACCTTAATTAGACTGAGAAAAATCTAAAATTAGGAATAACCTTTCTCGTCGCGGCAATCCCGAATAAAGGCTGCACTTGCACTACCCTAGCCTTGTACGAATAAGGTAGAATCTAAATACCGCTAAATTTTGGGAAAATAAACGAAGGGAAACCGGCGGATAGCACCTTGATTCTTGCCATTTTCGGTTTCAATAGTCCCCTGGCTTATTAGTCCCCTTTCTCGTGCAACCTTTGTCGATACAAAGTGTAGTAGTAGTACTACATGTAGTAGTAGTACAACAACAAGTACTACAACTAAACCGCCCCCGGTGGGTTAGTCAATGTTATTCTTTATTTATTATATGACATTATGAGTATAGCATGTATAGCATTTCCACCAAGTTTGGGGCAAGATGTATGACAGTGTTCCCTGCCACAATAGCATGTACAGTAATGGACTGGTACAGTAAATGTACCATCTATCCTTTATAATTATATTTTATATGACATGAGTGTACAGTGTGAGTCACAGGTTGGGGCATGATTTGTGACAGTGTCATATGTTACAGTAAAATGCATGGGTCATATTCTGTCAAGTTGGGACAAGATTAGTAAAAAAATAAGCATTTTAGCATCTCCATCTGCTTCCTTCAAAAGTCTCATTTTTTCTTCAAAAACTTGTTAAAAGAAACACATGGGTAGCCCACCAGCCATTTTGGGGTAAACATGGTATCTATCTCGATAAATTAAAAGTGTCCAACATTGTAAAACAAAATGAAGCGGATATTATGCTCCTTCTAATCATTTATAACTCTAGTACATGTTTGGTTTCACCTGAGCCCATCCAAATTAATCATTTTAAAGAACAATTCGCATGTGTACATACATTTGTAGGACAACATTTATCCCTACTATTTACATCCAATAGCACCATTGGCGCAGACTGCCAGAAATACCGGGGCATGCCCCTTCTCTTTCACGATAAGCATTCTGGGTTCTTTAAATGTCACACGGGACCTACGGCTTTACGTAAATTCAGGTTATTATTTACTGATGCTTACTAACTTTATTCAGGTTAGCACCATTCAGTTAGTAGCACTGCTTTCCAAAGTGGCCCTGAAATATAGGTACATAATGAAATAAACAATCAGATTAAACAATATCAATACTATGTAGGAATGTAATATACAGTCAATAGACAAAATACATGTATTGTAATATAAAACAAGGTAAACACAGGCCATGGCAATATGGATTGTGCAAAATAAAATCAACTAAATGTTGTGTTTTTTTATGGAGCTATGGAACTAGTAACTACATGTACATGTACCAGTAGTATACTGTACCAGGTTCAGATGGTATTCCTATTAACAAGTAACTAAATTTATGAGCTAGTGACCAAGGTGACCTTTTATCAAATGGGTGTAACATTAACAGTGGAGGTATACATGTAGTTTTGTTCTAACAGAGGGCATTTTTCTTAGGACTGTGGTAGATGCAATAAATCCAATAGTCTTGTAGAGGGGCCAACACTAGGGTCGTCTATGAGCCATCCAAGAGTCTAGTACCTGCCTTTTTTTTGGCCTAACACATTTTCTGTTTTGGGTTCAGTAAACAAAACCGAATAAGGATATTATGATCAGTGTAAAAGCCTTTTGAACTTTGGACTGTTACTAGTATTTGTGACATAACCTCACAATGATTGTATAATGCACCTATTTAAAACAAACTTTCAACAAACTTGGCCTCGGTGAACTTTAAGTTGGCCTGATGGAGTGCTCTTTACAATTTTCATCAAGCCAAGGACTTGTTGTTTTTGTTCTGAAGGGTGACACCTGTTGAATGATTTTCTACTCAGTTTGAAAGATCAGCTGATTGCCTTTGTTTGTACAAATACATGTAACAGTAGTTAGTACCCAGTAGTACTTCACCAAATAATGTAATAATTTCACTGTAGTGATATATTTGGTAATTTGTAATTTCACCTATCATGGAACTGAAAGGTGTGATAATAAACCAATCAGAGATTTTTGTAAAGGGCTTAGCCACTCAGGTAAACAAACTTTGAGCTTTGAGGTAACATTATCCTTTTATAGCCTAATCATTCAATCAATTTATTGAACATCACTTTAGTGGCACTCGTCGCCACGACGATGCGTTCAGAACTTACATATAACAAGAAACAATAACCCAAATTAATTAGGTATATCAAGACAGAATTACACGGGTAACAGATTACAAGATTACATGGTTAAATTAAGACTACATCATTACAAAATTATAAATATGTATGGCCTGGACTCTTATGGCACTAGGCAGGTGTAACCTAGAAAAATGGCACACTAGATAAACTCAACGACCGAGATAGCTTTTACCACAAAATAAACCCAATCAAACCAGGGATCGATGGGAAAGTTCGCAAACTTGTTTTGTTTTAACAAATGGGACGAAAAAATAAGTTGTGTGTTTCAGCAGAACCAAACAAAAAATAAAGAATGTATTCATTTACTCTCAAAACTTAACAAAATAGAGGAATGTAACTTTAAAGAAAACCCCAACCAAGCACATAAGTATCAACTTAAAAAGGAATACCAAAAACCAAAACCAACACAGCGTTAAAGTGAAATACAATTTACAGAACACTCGAACGTCAGCCAGAATTATTGAGCAGTAATAAAAGGGAGAACGCAGCTGTCCAGTGTGTACATGTGTATAGTTTGCTGCTCACCTGCTCACTGACCAGCTTAGCGCGGGGTCAGTGTCAGGACAAAGGAAATGGTCTGATAACTTATAAACACATTTAAACTTTAGGTACTAGACAGGGGTGCCACTCTAAGGAGTATTTGCAAAGAAAATAAAAACAGAAGAACTCCCACTATAATAACACAGTGGAAATTCACTCCCATACACAGGCTAAATCTATTTGGATCCAGGGTAGGTTTGTAAAAAACATTGTTTCAACACTTAATTTGTACATCTTTGTGACTGAGAGAGAGGAGCCACTATAGTAACCTTGTTAGTCAACCGTAAAGTGGACACAAAAGACCAATTAACATAATACTACATGTACTTGTTTCTGACTTGCTAAAAGTCACAAGGATTATCTGTTGTGAAACTTGATGCTTGCCAGGCAGCCTGTGTTGTGTTTGTCCTTGAAATGTCTTTTTTGTATGCTGAAAACCACAACTAGTCATGAAAGAAGGTCCATTGTGTTGGTTTTACCTTGTGGTCAGTTGGCCCTGCTATTGAGTAGGTTTATGCAATGTTCATATGATGACTGGATCTAAAACCTGCCAATATGCTACTTCACTAACATTCACAGAAGAGGACAGTTTTTATCAACCACTTATCATGGCCTTGGTTTAGAAACATCACCCGAAAATAATGCCACTTTATTTGATAATGATAAATTCTTTATGCTACAGGAGATTGTGATGTACAGAAAGAGAAGACAATATTAATGAAGACATCTTGCAAGATTATGGTGTTTATGATGAAGATGCTGTTAAATTGAAAAGGTATGCATTATATAACTTCATTGATAAACCGTGTAATACCTTTAAGTTTAATACCAATATATGCATAGCTCTGGACAAATTATGTATTTCCCCTTCCACTTCATATCACTTTGTTTGAAGCAATTTCCCTGATATGATGTGAAAATTCAAAAATCCGAAGGCGGGGGGGGGGAATTTTCGTTTTTTATTTAAAGATTTGTTTGTACATGTATTTGAATGAATTCAAAAGGGTGATAATACAACAATTTTAATAACCACGAATTTAACCAATTTTAATCAGCCTGGCAATAAGGAAAGAAAATAAATAATGTTGATTCTATCACACTGCAGCCAACGCATGTGGCCTTGGTGCCCCTTTGAGGGTTTACATTGTACCAATTCTCTTGGCCTACATGTAGGTGCCATTTTCAACGTTTCCTAAAAAAAAAAACACCTGCCCTTTTAATAAGTAAAAATAGCCGTTTCACTTCAAGGCCAAAATTTCAGGCCTGTTATAGTGGAAATACAGCTTTTAATTCCTGCACCATCTATTGTGTGCAAAATTCAGGATGTATCAAGAAGCCTCAATTTTTATTGTAATTCTTTCCTAAATTTAAGATCCCTTTGAATATACATGTAGGCCCTATGCATATTTCTTCAATGTCCTTGATCAAAAACAACTAAAAATGTTTGCCTTTCACTGACATAAGTTAAAAGCTAAAAGATTGATGCTAACTAAAACAATTGGATATATACCCGTATATTTTTTCCAGTAAAATTTTAATATTCAGTAGATCCTATTAAATAGCTGACATATTGTGGGGGTATATGTGTATATATTGATTCTATAATTCATTGAATCTGCCCCACAAGACGATTGTTACTGTATGTGATATATATTATAGTTTATATAAAGAGCTGATTTGAAGAAATGGAGAAAAACTACAGTATACATAATGCCTAATAAATTCAATGTGTATAGTCCAGATAAAAAAAAAGAATCATTTTCAGAAATTCTCCATTTACTATTTAGGAAATTACTGGTGAAAAATTATAAAATCTAGAATCCAAAGGTCATAACCCTAGCAGTATTATAATCTGTGTAGCCATGGAGATAGATCACATGACACTCTCTAACAGTTCACCAATAAGATTCCAAACTTACAAGCAAAACCACCAAATAGTTTAGTTCCATATGGGCTTTGTCAATCCACAAGCCCTACCATTGTGTCCAAAGTGGTTATCCATGCTGTAATTATTCCCAAGGAGTTGGCTGGAGGGGGCGAGTCCATTTGAAAAATAGGGGATATGCCCCTTTTACCTCCAACTAATGTCTGGCTGGACCCATGCAATGATTTATAGTCGTTTGAGAAGACTCAGCTGCTTGTGAATTTGAGTGGTTTTAAACTTAAATGGTGTATGTGGCTGCTGGGTGAGTTGAAGGTTAGTGTTTTGACCAATACTGGGGTTGTGGTAGCATTTTGTAGGTTTTAAAGAATTTAGTTTTAGTTGTAAGAACACTTTCAACCTGCCCTCTATTCAAAATTAATTTGTCAAATTATTGTCAAATCTTAATTTGCAATTTTGCTACCCAAACTATTAGTGTTTAATACCAATTTCGAACACAACCAAACAATGGCTGCAACAAACAATGGCTGCAACAAACAATGGCTGCAACAAACAATGGCTGCAACAAACAATGGCTGCAACAAACAATGTCTTGTTAGGTAATGACTACATCTCCAAAATTGCCACCGTTTTTGTTTGTCTTTTTGTTACTGGTATTGATCCAGGATATTCTGGAACACCTTGTTAAAATTGAGATAATTACCAGCATCCAGTGTAGAGTGACTCACTAAACAAACAATGTCTTGTTATTTAGGTATTGACTAAGTACTACATCTTCAGTATTGCCACCGTTTTTGTTTGTTTGTCTGTTTGTTTGTCTGTTTGTTTGTTACTGGTATATATATATTGATCCAGAATATGCTGGGATACCTAGATGAAATCGAGATAATTACCAGCATCCAGTGTAGAGTGACCTACTAAACCAACTATATTTAGCCCAATGTTCAATACTTCCAGTTACTGTACCCCACCACTAGACGTAGGATCCGAGGAAAGCCTGGGATGATACACGGTGAAGAAATATACATGTGCAAGTATTTCTTTCACAAACATGTTTGAATGACTCAATAGGCTAATCTTTGTATTTGTTTTCTTTTATTTTTGGCTTCCAGATGAAGGCTACAGGCAGACACGAACATCTTCCAATCATCTTGAGAAGGCCCAACTATTACAGGCAGGACATCACCGGCATCCATAGTCAACAAGCTGCTCAAGAAACATGCCCCTCGTCAGTAACACCGACCAGACAGCCTTATCAGCCTGTCATTAAGGTACTACAACAAGCTTGTGAGAATGTGAAACAACCGCCAATTGATGTATCGCCAAGGAAAACTGACCATGATGAATCTACCTTGGGTAAACATCTTAAAGTTAGTCAGCCCAGGAGGCTTAAGGAGAACTCACTGTCACCAATGAGGAGCACACCTAAGACTAGTGAGATTGAAAAACTGCCAGCTTCTGTCGGCTACAACTCACACAGCTCCTTGTTGAGTAATATGAATGCTAATCCAAACCCTACATGTATTCCGTCATCGAGTATTATACCGTCCACACAAGAGCAGTCTGGAAATTGCGAAAACTTATCAAATTCCAAATCAGACGAATCGCCATCAGCCATTAACACCTTGCATCAAGTTGCTTGTAGTTCATTTGGGGTCACCACCATGTCTTTGCTGTCTCAGATGAGAGCATGTAGTGTATCGATTTGCAAACTTGATGTCTTTGCTGTAAGCCTGAACTTACAATCTCTGTTTGAAACTGGTGAGAAAGACAAGATTGCATTATCAGAAGTCGGCCATGGAGAGAAAGACAAGAATGTGGTATCAGAAGAAAATCTTGGAGAGAAAGGACAGATTGTATCATCAGAAGACAGTCTTGAAGGGAAAGGTGAGATTGTGGCAACAGAACACAATCTTGCAGGAGAAGGTGAGATTGTACCAACAGGAGACGTTCTTGGAGGGAAAGATGAGATTGTGGCATCAGAAGAGAGTTTGAGAAAGATTATAGCATCAGAAGTTCGTATTGGGGAGAAAGAAAAGACCCCTGTGTCAGGAGGTCCGGTGTCAGGAGGTCCGGTGTCAGGAGGTCCGGTGTCAGGAGGTCCGGTGTCAGGAGGTCCGGTGTCAGGAGGTCCGGTGTCAGGAGGTCCGGTGTCAGGAGGTCCGGTGTCAGGAGGTCCGGTGTCAGGAGGTCCGGT
>JAVCKS010009011.1:0-14674 GCA_032273685.1 Pteraster tesselatus
CCTTGTAATTAACATCACTGTGATGTGAAGGCTGGGTACGAGAGGTATTTTTAGAAAAGGGACGTGGTGGACGGGTAAACGTGTTTTAAGTTAAATGTAAGTCAATGAAGAATGATGCAAAATGGTGAGTGGACAGGTATTCGGGAGTTTAACCCATTTATGTCATTGCATGAGATAGACTGTTGTTGTGTTTTGCAGATTTTCTGCAGAAAATTTGAATAGTTCCTATAGGCCCTACTGACTAGTATCATGTACTACTTTTGGAGGAGTACTAGGTATTCTAGTTTAGTACTAGGCCCTATTAGTTACTGCCAGTTTCCCTAATTTATCCGACCTAAAAATGTAACTTCAAGAGATCACTTCAAGTTGTTCCTATTATTTGTACCTCTATTACTTGCAGGGAACACCGATAAAGGATGTAATACTCAAGCCAGATGCACCGCAGACTCTACTCCTCAACAAACATGCACAATACATCACCAAGTACAGCGCCAAGAAAGATGACTACGTAAGGAATTGTAAAGGACACAATTATACAAAATTATAAAATTTCAAGAAAAATTGGTTAAACTGGTAAACTGGTTAAATGAAATAAGAGAAAGTTCTCTAAAATAAGAACAACACTAAACAATTTGTAACCTCTTGCGAATGTTAACTTTCACTAGACCAGCTTTCTGTGCTACTGCTATTAGCTGGCATAAAATGCTTCAGTCACGTAGCTATAATTTACCAACATACATACTGTATAAATATCCCCCTGTGACCATGTCATAAGCAAATAAAGTAACCCCTTGTCCTGTGCTGGGGTAAAGAATCGTGAACCATGATTTTTGCACGTCATAGACGGAAACTAGAAGGGGTTGGAATCAGGATGGACATTCAGCCGTAAAGTCTTACTCCAAACTAGCCTGCTGTAACGGTTACATAGTCATAGGGGGCGGGGCAATGGGCCAACCCTCGAAACGCACCCTGAAAACCCTGTTGTTGTTTCTGTCTCCGAAGGAATACATCATGACTGAGTATTTACGGATGAGCGGTGTGTATTGGGGAATCACCGCTATGGATCTGGTGAAGCACCTGCACACCATGGACAAACAGGAGATTGTTGATTTCGTCGTCAGTTGTCAGCATTCCTGCGGTGGGTTTGGGGCCAGCGTCTACCACGATCCACACTTACTGTATACGCTAAGCGCATTGCAGGTTTGTAATCATGTTGTGGGATGCAACGTGGCGTACCTTTACACTATCTGCTAAGCACTTTGCCAGTTTGTATTATGCCTATATAGAGCCACTATGTTCCCCGACTATCTGCTAATCAGGTTTTAATAATATATGCCTGTCGAGCCATGCTAAGCTATTACTGTACCGTATATCCTAAGTTCAAAAGTTAAATAATAGTTTTTTTCTTCTTCGCAGATTTTAATCACGTTTGACTCGCTTGATGCCATCAATCCTGATAAAGTCGTGGAGTATGTCCAGAGCCTTGAGCAGGCTGACGGGTCATTTACAGGCGACAAGTGGGGTAAGGGACCATGGTTATTAAGTCATGAACCCTTCATTACCCACAGTCAGAATAAGTTTGGTACAGATTTGTATAAAAATCCTTTCAAAATCATTGTAGCATATTTGCTACAGAAGTGAATGAATATAGGGTTAATGTAAATTGGTAATTTTCATCAAAAGAATGTTTGAACAAATTTGTTGTGAGAACAATAACACCCTACCATCATGACAATTGTGGTAGAGATGGGGGTTGTTTTGTCACATTGTTCATGAAATCTGTATAACTGGAAGCCAGTTTGTCTCCGTGGGGATTATTGTGCCATATGGAATTTGTTGAAGCGCTTTCAAGTGTATAAGTGGTTCCTCTCATAGTTCTTAGTGTATCCAAACGCTTGCTTGGCATTGTAGTTAAGGTTTCAAATCTCTGATGTCTTCCCTTCAACTTCTTCATTTCTATGTGTGTAGCACTAAACTTAGTTTTGTCACTTGTTTACAGGGGAAGTAGACACAAGGTTTTCATTTTGTGCTGTAGCATGTTTAGCATTACTGGTAAGAAATTATGCTGTTATTATCTTGACATTTGATTTGATTTCTATTTGTAAACTTCATACCGCAATGGTCTGTAACATAAGCTACTAGATTTTTGTTTAGCAGATTACAAGGGTCTCTATCTTGAGCTGGCACAGGTTTCTCTGGCGCACCACACGGGTCTTTATAGCTTTGTTGAGGTCACACCAGATGCATTTGTGTCTTGAGATGATAGAATTTAGCTCTCCACGTCACGCAAATTTGTCATCCAGATCTAAAAATATTGACATTTCGCCGTTTGGTTTGCCAACAGAAACGTCTCGATTCGATCCACGTCCAGCGAGCTGTAACCTACGTCGTGTCCTGTATGAACTTTGACGGTGGATTTGGCTGCAGACCTGGATCGGAGTCACATTCTGGACAGGTAAAAGGGCAGGCTGCAGTAATGGAGAGTTAAGATGATAGTTGGATCTGAGTACACACTTCAGCAAACTACTAATTAGCTTCTGTCCCGACGAAGACGGCCAAGCTTAGCTGAACATTTTTGTCATATTTCTCTGAGTAATAAGCCTGAGCACTGTTCTCGGTATTTATCTTGTATAAATGTATATAAGTGAACAACCATTGAGTGATTTGTGAAATCTGAGTATTTTCTATTGTTGTTGTGCCAATAGATATATTGCTGCGTTGGTATGTTAGCTATAACGAATAGTCTTCATCACATCAACGCTGATCAGCTTGGCTGGTGGCTGTGTGAGAGGCAGCTGCCCTCAGGAGGACTCAATGGTAAATAGTAGACCTATTCTGGGGGTGCCACCTTGGTGGCATCACTGTCAGTACCTTTAGGACACCAACAAATCACCTGTGTGCTACTAAGAATTTGTTTAATCGAAAGTGTCCCACTGTTCATGCGACTGTTTGCAGGCCGACCGGAGAAACTTCCCGATGTCTGCTACTCCTGGTGGGTGCTAGCCTCCCTTAGGATCATCGGAAGGCTACACTGGATCGATAAGAAGAAATTGGAGAGGTTTATCTTGGCGTGCCAAGATGACGAGACCGGCGGCTTCGCTGACAGGCCGGGTGATATGGTGAGATGCTACGAGGGTAGTCCTCGTAATTTACTTTTGATCAGAATTAACTTCACTTTTCTTACGTGTCAAGAGAGTAATGTACGCTGTTTACATGCAAAGTGAGGTTAGTTACGACTTAACCCTGCAGATCCCACGTACACGTGGGATGAACATTGTACAGCGCTGTGGGGATCCAACGTAGACGTGGGATGGCTCGCTAAAATTCACTTGACTTTTTCAAAAGCTCAGCACAGGAGTGTACAGGTTATAATCTCTGCGCAGCAGCCAAGTGGTTAGATGATTTACGTTACAAGTTTTCCCCTGAGAAGATTGAAGTTGATAAGTATGATGATTGGGGCTCTCCGGCTAAAGTTCAAACTGATAGTATTCGTATCAATATGCTTGCGACAAACATGTATCTTAATGTTGTCATCGCAACAAGCCCGCGAGAGTGGCTTGAGATAGTGAGATTTGTGGACCGGAAAGTTGTAGCACTCTATACTCAGAATATACGTCATTTGTTTTTATTTTGCCAATACGTGATATCAGAGTATACATACAATTTGCTGTGTTCTTTGATGTCAGTTTGATGACGTATTCAACTGGTTGGCGCTCTGCAAACTACAACATTATTCCTGGATTAAGACGGTAGTCATGCTTGAAAAAGAAATGTAGTTTACCCTTTCGATACCATTGGCGAATAATGTCACTTGCCTTGCACATAAGGCAGTAGGATTCGGTAGTTGAAGAGAAACCGGTCTGGTTTACAGACTTGTCCCACTGGAGTTTTTTTTTAATCCACTCGAGAGGCTGCTAGGATTAGGAAGCTGAACTTGTTTTAAGCAGTCTCGTCTTTCATCGTTTTAACCTATTGGGTTTTGTCCGGTCATTTCAGGTGGATCCCTTTCACACCCTGTTTGGTATAGCTGGCCTGTCTCTACTTGGTTCCTTCGCTGACCGGATTAAACCGGTCAATCCTGTGTTCTGTATGGCTGAAGAGACGCTCGCACGGATACGCCTAAAGATTAAATTTCTCTGAAAGAAAAGTGTGTAATTTATTGTATGTGTGTTGCAGTTTGTTTGTCCCCCCCCCCTGCAATGACATGCTGTTAATAAAGGTGGAACGGCTGTGTGTTTTCAAGAAGTATGGCTGTGGTCAGTACACTCTTTGTGGGCAGGCTGTGATGCCAAATCATAATTATTGCAATCGGTTTGGATGAAAGAGTGTAGTGTAACCCATATTCCGTCTTTTAAAATGGTGTTACTATGGGGAAGTTTCACAGTGTGTGCACTGTTTATGTATGATTTTAGTTGATGTCTGTAAATATCAAATAAATGAAATCATGAGTCAGAGATTAAATATTCGATCCGCATAACTAACTATAGAGCAGTATGGTCTGTCAGATTGCTGGCAAAATAAAAACAAAGGACATCTTTGTTGCTAACCATTGGAGAGCACTGTAAGGACTTTTCAGTTGTGCGTACTTACTGACAGGGGTCATTCAACAATTTGTTATTAAATCGCTAAATGTACTGCTCATTATCTCAATAAATGCTAATATATAAAATGCATATTTCTCCTCTGCGTGATAGTGACTTGTAATGAACTTGAGACCTGTGCATATTAGCGACACATGTTGCAGTAGACAGCGGTAATGGAGAATGGTAGCTCAAAAGCATGGAATTACACTAAAGGGGCACCTTGACAAAAGCAGACTAAAGCATTACAAAAATAACCACTTAATTGGTTTCCTAATATATGCAAATTTTATGCATATTTTCTTCTCAAAGGCTTGTCTCACTAAGCAACAACTAATGAATGAACTAACATCCATGAATACATTATAAAAATGTTTTATTGCCGTGGTAACTAAAGCTCAAGGAAAACGAGAAATAACAGTTTTGCCCTTTGCGGTTACAACCCATGCGTTACGATGGTGCGCAATACGATAATGTCCCTTAGAAAACATCACCACTCTTTCAAACATCGACGTTGACCAGACTTTTTATTTGCAAACAAATTATACTCAGTGACAGGTGAAAAAAAAAAACTAAGGAGTCACTGACACAATCTGATAGGTTCAAGCTTCTCAAGCAGCTGAACTCTGATTGGTCAATCAAGAAGGTCAAAGGTAATTAATCCTATACATATGTATATACCATAATTAGTCGACACAATAATATATATTTGTCAAGTCGCCTGCATAGGATTGTAGTTTGGGTCCAAGTAGTTGTAATCTCCCGAGCTGGGCTCAAAGCTGGTGTAGTCGCCATCTACATAGCTCTGGCTGTAACCAGTCTGTACCGGTTCCATCCGGTGTCTGCTGGAATGATGTTTGGAACTGAAATGACTGAAGCAAAAACGTTGAAGCATTTTATTAGGGTCATTCTTTTTACAAAGTGTGATCGTTCGTGTCATAAATCACACCCAAATTATCGATTTAATATTAAAAAATATTTCTCATGGTGAAATTGGAGAGTCCATCCTTGACAAACTGATCAGGTTGCGACTATGCAAAGGCCAAAATTCCCGTTTTGGAATTTAATTAGTTGTGCAGTGTATATTGTTATAACGGTGTTGTTTACTCACCAATCAACGCATCTTTGGCAGAGATCCGTAGACAACAATTCCGGACATTCTGCGCAATGCCAACGCACTCCCATGATGGGCTCCGTGTTGCACCCGTCGCAACTGTACCCCACATGACCCTTAGGAGCGAACAAAAGCACAAGGGTTGGGATACAAGATCTTAGGAGGTGGAATGGTATGTACCAATCAAGATATGAAGCTGAAAATGAGTGACGTTTGGGGATGAAACATTCTTGAGGAAAAAATATGGCTGAAAGGAGCACAAAACCAGTACGTCTTATGATGCATGCTTTCTCTGCCCTTGATCAATAAAGTAAAAAACGGCGAAGCTCATATATTGACTCAATCTTCAACAATTGACTCAATCGACACTCACCTGTTGCTGTGTACGTCTTTTCTTGAGTAGCTTGAGCTTAATGAGTTCTTGATACTCGGCAGTGTCCCTTAAAGTGACAGGGATCGATTCATCATCCTTCACGGACAGAAAAGAAGATCATTCCATTACTGAGAGTGAGAATTCACATCCAGGACCCTTCAGCCTTGTAGGAAGGAAGCTAGGACCCCCTTGGCGGAGGGGGAGGTGTGAAAAGGAAGTGGTCCGAGGGGAGTAACCAGTGGATCAAAGACTCACCGAGATCAAGTCGTCGTCGTCAGCATCATCTAGGCTCTGGGTGGTGTATGCATAGGGGTCATCTTCCGACATGTAGACGGGGGGCTGGATTGACTGGAGGAATGTTGAGGTCTGGTAGAGGGGCTTGGTGAAGGGGTGCATCTTCTTGCCGCCCTTCGGAGTAAGAAAATACAACTGGACATGAAGTCTGATTGGGTTTGGTGGGTCTAGAGTGTATGTTTGGCTTGCTAGGTGGGAGAGTGTAGTGTTTCTAATGGCTGAGACAGATACTTACCTTCCTCGTGGTCTGATAAACCGGCATGTTAGGTAAACGGCCCGGTACAGGCATCCCTGCTTTCGTCAACTTGACAAAATATTTCTGCACTCTACTCGCAACCTATGGGTGATGAGTAAAAGGTGGTTTTTAAACATTTAAGGAGGGGAGGTAAAAAGCTGTATTAGGGGGAAACAAATATGTGACCCGCTCTGCAAAACTGAGTCGCATGTCGCAAAACCATCATTTGAGCTAGAGCATAATTTATCTAGCTGGGATTTACACACATTAGGGTTTTTAAGAATTAGGGTGATACGCTATCTTTAGACAGACTGTGACGTAGAAACCATCTAGTATTCGGTTTGGCTGCTTATCTACTTCAACTAGCAAAATAAAACGAAATTGTTTCACCTGTTGCGACGTTCGGTTCTTCAGCTCCCTGGCGATCTTCTCCCAACGTCTTGCCTCCACATCTTCCATTGGATGTTTAACAAGAAGCTCCTCTAACTTACGCTTCGATGTAGAGCGAAAATAAAATGTAAAACGTTCCGATATCAGACCGAATTTCACCATGAGAAATAATTTGTAACATTGAATTCATAGTTTGGTAAAGTCTGCACAAAGATATGTGTGGTGCAAATCCACCTGCAGGTTTACAGTATACACCGTGGTGAGTTTCTACTGGTTTTTACAATGATTGTGCTGTGGGTGTACAAATCCTTTATTTGTATTTGGGTTCCGGGTCATTCTTACCTGTTCATCCCTGGTCCAGAGCTGATTAAAGGTCAATGGCTTGGCCTCGCCCATTACCCGACCTCTGACAACCTCCACCTAATGAATAATACATGAAACATTAGTGGAGTATCAAAGCTTGAAGGAGGTTATTTGTAGAAGGGCCTCTATCTCTGGTCAGTATCTGCCACCTCAGCCCCCAGGTGCACACGCCTTTCCATACTGACCCATCGTGGCATTTGCCCCTTGGCAACCTTTCTTGTCTTACTGCTAGCCTCCACCGTGAGTGGCCATTATAATGTTGTTACATCTGGGACATTTCTTTCCTTTGAGAACTCACCTTTGATTGGGTTTTGGTTTCCACATTCTCTGCGACTTGCACACCACCGCTATCCAGTGCAGGTGAACTACTAGTGGAAGGTATATTTTGGAAATCTGCACTCACTGGTACTCCTGCTGTCAAGGTCTCTGAAGGGGCGATGGCTACCGGCTTAGATTGACCTGTTGAATATTCATTACCTCTAAGCTATTATAATATTCAGTAGAACTATGGGATTTTCATTGAGTTATACTGTTCCATATTCAAGTACCCTAAAATGTTACTGGCTTTTAATATAAAAGCTGGGAGTAACTACCGGTAACCGAATATTATATGAGAATAAAATATGACAAGAAACTAAGACAAAGCATAGCAGTTCGTAAAATCAGTCTGATATCCTGATTCTTAGCCAATTTACTTACCAGAAGTGCTTGCCGATTTGGAAGGGCGCATGCTCCTTGGTTCGCTGACTAGTCCCAAAAGTTCATTGGTCTCCGGTGGACCGATGTACCGCTGCCAGTTGATTTCCGGCAAAGTGACCACTCTTTGTGAATTGGGAAGATTTACTGTTTCCTGAAATAGAACGGGGTACCAACAAAGCAAGACTTCGAACAGTGAGAGGCGGACACAAAAATAATATTAATATTGAAATATTCCAGTCAGAAAGAATGTATAGCTGCCTAGTTATAATAAAATAATTTACCTTATGCTGCAGTTTGTGCACAAACTTGATGGGATTTCTCAGGGCCTTGTCACAGCATTCCAGGAGCCTGTCCACATCCTGTGTGGCTTGCTTGCGTTGAGCTTCTAATGTGGTCAGAGTTCGAAGAAGCATTCTGTAACTGTAGAAAGGGTAGTTTCACAATCATAAAAATGCATTGTGAATTCAAGAGATTTAACATGACAGTAATGAGTGTGCATTTTCATCTAACACTTATAACCAGGTTAGTATAGAGAACTGTTATGGTAAGTTTGATGTGTGGGACACTGTTGGGTTCAATGTGAGGCACTGTTTGGGTACAATGTGGGGTTCAATATAGGGCAGTGTTTGGGTACCATGTGAGGCAGTGTTTGGGTACAATGTGGGGTTCAATGTAGGGCAGTGTTTGGGTACCATGTGAGGCAGTGTTTGGGTTCAACGTGGGGCACTGTTTGGGTTCAAAGTGGGGCATTGTTTGGTTGCAATGTCGGGCACTGTTTTGGTTCATTGTGCGGCACTGTTTAGGTTCAATGTGGGGGATTGTTTGGGTGCAATGTGGGGCACTGTTTTGGTTCAATGTGGGGCATTGTTTGGGTTCATTGTGTGGCACTGTTTGGTTCAATATTAATTTTCTTGTAATTTGTGGTGTCACAATATAAAAATGGAACAATACAATAGTCAATAACATTTCCAATTCATATTGACACCATACTACTTTGATCACTTACTCTTTATTGCCTTTGATTGCCATGTGGTCTGACTCAAAGTAGAAAGGTTCACTTTCATCGATGTCCTCGTACCACTCTTCCGCTTGATAATTGACCTCCTCTCTGCTAATGTTCGCCCCCGGGATGGGCCCTTCTCCGACCTCGCCCACCTCACGGGCCATGTCCCGTTTGCTGCTCTTCTTCCTCTTCCCAGAGCTCCTTCTGGGACTTGCGGCAGGGCTCGGCAAGGAGGGTGTGGCCTCCCCTCTGTCTGCAGACACACTCGTCTCGACGGCAGGTACATCCCAAGATGATGAGGACACTCCGTCCGTCAGGACTGTCCCACTCGATCGAAGGCCCCTTCTTGTTGGCGATCTTGTCAAGTCCAGTTTCAGAGGCGTACCTCTCGAAGAGGTACCGCTTTTACGCCTGGATCTCGCGACGGATTCCGTTGCTGATTGATGAACGACGTCACCTTTGGATGTTTCGTTATCGACGTCCGGTTTGCTGACTGAGCAACTCTCCGAGATCAAAACACCTGAACTACCGGAATAACAGTCAGTAGTTGTGACTTCATTGTTGCACACAGCTTGGCTGGAGTCCAGTGCAGGTTGTGTTCCCGTGGCCGTGGTCACTTGTGTTATTGTGTCGAAATCCTGAGAAAGATCGCGGCACACTATTCCAGATCTGCGCCGTTTCGGTGAGCTTGGCGCGGCTTGGCCAGCCGTCGCGGTCGTCTCGTTATCAAGCGACTTTCTTGGCGAGATACTCGTGCTGATGCTCCTTGTGCGTTTCCTCGGAGTAGACTTTTCGCTCCTGCCGACCCCATTGTGGGCGAGACACAGTGACTCATCACCATCTGCCTCCACGGGTTGTTCTTCATCCTCTCTCTGTGAATTACTAGAAGAGGCTGCGTGCGGTTGCTGCAGCTGTTTTGCCCGTCTTGGACTCATCCGATGACCAGTTGCCTCAGATGATCCCGCCGATAACAGCTCTAACCTGGCCGTCTTGTCCTTTGATTTGTGAGACTCTATTCTCCTAGAGGAAGTTGCAGACGCGGATTCTGCGCAAGGGTCCATTTCACCTGAGGTAGATTTGGTTAAATCATCGGGGTTAGCATGCTCCATCGATGTCGCTTCGAGAACACTTTTCGCATCGGAATCTTCAAAACGATGCTTGTTACTACTAACATTACAGTTGAGGATGTCAGCTTGTGATGAACCGTCCATGTGATTTTCCTTAGTAGTCTCTCCTGAACTTTGATCAACATGCTCTGCCAACGTACTCGACCTGTTCCTCTTCCGAAGAGACCGCCCCTCCTTTTGCGTATTGGGCAGCTGGGGCTTCGCTGCTTCTTCACCGGTACTGACCAGTCGACCTGATCTCCTCCTTGAATGGTCCGATGACGAACCCTTTGTATCACCACTTGCTCCCAGATGTTCCGTGGAACTTTCCATTGCATTGTCGACAAAAATGGCTTTCTCTTGACCACTGCGTGTACCTCTTCTGCTCCCATCCCCCTCGGAGCTCGCAGTTGTCGAGGTACCTTGGCCATTTTTCAGTGGTTCAACGCCAGACTTTCGTCGTATCCTGGTCATTTTGGGAAATTCCAGTACCATCAGATCATCTGATGTTGTGCGGGAGCGAGTTGAGCGTTCACTGGACGCAGCTTCGGACTTAGTATTCGAAAGGGACGCATTACTTGACGTTCGTGAATGGCGCCTCATAGTGACAAAATCCGACATGTCTCACGACCTCAATTTTAGAAAGTTGTTCACTAGTCAACTTCGATCACAAAATAAATTATTTCTTGCTCCATGCCTATAAACGTTGAAGACCAATATCACAGATGAACTAAAATAATGCATAAAGAAAAATAGAAATAAAGTTTAATTCGTACCAACCACCAAAATATACAATCCCAAATAAATTGCCTCACTTACGGCTTAGAAATAAATTTCTTGGAAGCATTTAAAAAAAAAAATAATAACTAAATAGGCTCTACTTTTGTTTAGTGAAATGGCGCCCTCATCGTCCTTTTTACCAATCGACGACGAGTGTTTGAGCTTTCTACTCGAAATTTTACGAATTTTTGACATGATTACGAATATATTGCTCGCCAAATCCACGTTTAATACACTACTTAAACAAAAATACCAATTACAAATTAAAATATTCCCACTAATATTAACAAATTTATAAGGTTTCTACCCTTTTTCTGATTTTAATACGAACCTTTTCCTTTCCTTTTAAGACTCATGGAGGCTGCCATCTTGGGCTATGTGCATTTTACTACTGTAGGGGTGTACATAAATTAAAAGTGGACGTGAGCAATTTTCAAAGTAAATGTATGTACATTCCAAGGAATTATCGAACCTTAAATTAAAATAAGTTCTTTTATCGTAATGAAAAACATTTGGAAATGCTTTTGGAGTCGATTATTTTAGAGATGTTAGGCCATGACAAAAATGTAACGTTCATTGGTATTGTTCGAATAATATGCTATGAATATTCAACATCATTCGGTATTATACGATAAGGAGAAGACAAAAATGGCGACAATGTCGGATGGACGTTGTTCACCGGGGACTGCAGCACAAAACCACGATTCTCGAAGTTCTGAATCGTCAAATTTCACCACAATCCGTACAAAGACATCAGCGATAGTCTGTGGCCGTAAATCTACGAGGATTCGAGGGGGAAAACAAAGTCAACCTGGTAGAATTTCTCTCGGTATGTCACGGCTACTTTGTCACAATTCTCCTTACCTAGCTCCATGAAAAACTTTGGGCCTACAGGCTTGCACGTCAGTCGCAATTAATTGTAGTTGATACGTGTTTGGAATGATGAGATAAGCTGCAATGAATATGTAGTACGTGTAGAACTAGAAAATTATGTTTCCCATTTATAAATTATTTGTTTAAATTGAACTAGGCTAAAATTAAAAGCATTATGAATTTGTTGAATATTTTTTATTAACATCCGATCTAAATTCATGTTTTAGAATTGAGAATGGTTGCCTAACATCAACATAAATTAAAATGTACAATATGTTACTAATACTATTAAATTTTCTATTCAATTTTTGCAAATTATGTACATGTATTTTGTAATGACTAGTATAAGTATCCAAAGTATAAATATAATAAATTTAAATATTAAATTCACCATGTCTGCCTTTGAATGTATTGTGACCCAGATTGTGGTGTGGCCCTGTGTTAGCAAATTAATTGCTAATTTATGGTAATTTATGCAACTATTGCTACTCTATGCTAATTTATGCACTCTGTTGCCTGTAACCCTAAGTAAGTATTATCCTATGATAGATATATTATTTTGACAGACGAAACAGATGATACTGATAGGCCAAGTAAGTCTTTACCGGAGGACGAATCGGGCAAACGGCTGATAATGATAGTGAGTGGTCTTCGGGAGACAGATGAAGAGGAAAATCCTCCTGCTGAGAAGGTACAGCTCATTTCAAGATAGCTACCAATACCATCAACATTTTTATCTGCTCTATAACAGCTACGTTTATAGTAGTGTCTCAGTGACTTTGCTTTGTCAGTTAGTTTGTGGTGGACATGTTTATGTACAATTAAGTGAAAAGTTTGGTTCCACTTTCAAAAGGTGATGATAAAAGAGAAATTCAACATTTGAAAATATACTTTTGGAATTTCAGACAGATTTCACTTTGAAGAATCATGTCAAATGTGAAGTTGATAATTTGATAGTTAAACTGCTTTAAAATGATATATGCCATGGCCTAAAAATATCTATTAACATTAGATACTCTCAGATGGATTCCACCTTGGGAAATAATTTGCATAATTCATATAATTTGGCAGGCCTCGATCGAGACCACATGTAACTGTATAAACTACATGTAATATTAACAGGGGGAATTATAAGAACCCCAAGTTATTAGAAATCAATTTCACCTTCCTTTAAATAAAACTGTAACTTCTGCCTATGATACAGACCATTGCGGTGGCTATTGTATTAACCACCTTCCCTTGAAGGTTACAAAATAAATACAATTTTCTCTTTTTTTTTTCAATAGGTGATCCGTCGCAGTTGTCGGACAAAGAAACCTATAAGTAAATATATTAGCGAACTACTAGATTCGAGAAAGAAACGTCTCTCTGGACGGAACAGGAACAGTGCATCGACCTCCGGGCCAGGGAGATCGAGCCCGAGTGGACAGAGAATTAGGCTTTGCCAACCTGACCACAATCCAGGTAAGCAACAATTGAAAAGATTGGACAAAAATCTTTAAAAACAATAATCGCACATGGGCGAAACCTTCTTTTTTAGTTTCGGCCGGATTGTGCATGAATACCAACTTCGTTTTGATATATTTTAAACTTGTATCGCATTTTCTATTTTTCAGGAAAATATTAAACTTTTAATATAATGTGTATAAATGTATACATCATAACATAGACTTCCCTCATTACATTTACTTTTTGAATAAGCTCCGATGAGAAAGCAGGATTGTTTTTATTTCGTGGAATTAAGTTAATTTTATGAATTTGTTTTTTCCCAAAAGATGGCACACCTTTCTGCTGCGATAGGTGTGGTTCCAACAACATCATCCAGCCTGTACGCTATCTCAACACCAAACATGCCCCGACTCCGAAGAGGAAACGTGTCTTTGGCGTCCGTTACAAGGTGGACCCGGTGACGAAGAAGAGTCTGGCGCTGTGCAATGCTTGCGGTAAGCTGGGTTTATACCTGTCGCACAGTTGCCATTTTATAGGTTTGTCCTTCTTCGGCAAAAGTGCATGTTATTGCGTAACCCTAGTCTGTGTTTAGATATCATATTTTCAGCTCAATTATATTTTCAGGAATGCAAACAATGTCCTAAATCACTTTGGTATTACCGAGAACCTTTAGTAATGTATTCAATCAACCAAATAACCAAGCAGCCTTAAGAAATATGGACTGACGTCGTGGTACAAAGTTGACCTTGTGTTAAACATTACCGTGCTAGGCCTGTCATAGTTTGCGTACTAACGCTTGATGTCAACAATCCATGCAGGCATCAAGTTTGATCGGATTGAGAAGAACCCAGATCGCTACGCTAAACCTAAGGTACAGGACCGGAAGAAATACCAGGAGGATGCCGAGAGGTTTGCCTCGTCCTTAGTGGAAGGTCTCAAGGACCCCGATGGTAAGAAGAGTCGGGGGATTGGAGAGGTATCACACAGAGCTGAAGTTGGGTCCTCTGTGAGCCTTTAAGCCCTCTCATAATGGATGTCATTTCTGAATTGACTTCCGATAATGCCAATGTATGTATTCCTTAACCCTACCATTGGCCATTACCACTGCCATTAATATTGAGTATATCTGATCGCGTTATTACCTTGCACTAGAACCATAAAATTTACATGACAAATCGTAAAATGCGACTAGAAGCGTCGGGGCGAGAATGGGCATCTGGCCTACCATGATGGTTGCACCGACACTGTCATGAGCCTGAGAGGCCAACCCTAAAATGCTTGTTGTTATGTGCTGGTTCTACCTGATGTTAAAATATATTGGTAATGGCAGGGTTAATATATGTAGGATATGCTAATATGGTAATTATTATGCTAATGTATGGTAATCTATGCATTATACCAATCTAGCCTCCAGG